>JAKMXA010000041.1:0-232110 GCA_025328625.1 Colletotrichum sp. SAR11_240 | reverse complement strand
CCCGCCCCCGCCCGATGACTCTGAGCCTTCAGCTCCAGAAGATGCGCCGGTGCTTTCGTGAGTGGTATTCCCTCTGCACGAGGTGCAACAGAGAGCTGACATGTACTTGGGTTCAGACCATACACGAGCCCAAGCTGTAGGGTCTACTTCAGGAACAAAATGCCGTTCTTTGTTCCACGCGACCTACTATGTAATGCAAGCGAATTGCTTGCGGCGCTAGCCACTTTGCCAAGCGATGAACCCCGGGATGAACTCAACAATATACATATCGAGGAAGTTCCGGATGACGCCGGCCATGTACTGGTTCATTATCTTTACACTGGGACTTGGCAGACCCTTTCACAGAGCCATTCACAGCAAGAACGCCTCACATGTTATGACTCCAACATCAGCGTCATTAAGTCCGACTTTGAGACGAGCGTGCATGTCTACTGTGCTGCTAAGGCTTATGGTCTCTCGGGCTTGGTGGGAATGGCCAAGAAAGAAGTGCTGCGGCTCGCCAATTATTTGACGCCGCTGGACGTTGTCGTATTGGCCTCCGAGGCTTGCCAGCTTCTGAGTGAACATGACATCTGGTTCAGAAGCTTTCTACAGCGCCGCCTGAGACTCATGTTCAACACCTCGAAGCATCTGGACGATTCGGTGTTTTTGGGATGCGTTCAACACGGCACGGTCTATTCAAACTTTCTGGTGAAGAGCATGTTTTTGTTGTGCTGTCAGAACTCGCGGAACCGCCGTGTATTACCAGTCGCTGATGTGGAACAATCCGATTTCGAAACCGACGAAGCCCATTTGAATGGATCGGAAGCGGCAGCCGACGTGCCTGCAGATGATCACTTCTCCGTGTCACAAGATGAGCCACCAGCAGAGGAGACGAAGGTGCCCGAGACACCGCCATCGGATGACTGGGCTGTGGCTGAACAACCCACGACCGAAGAGTTCGCCGAGCCGACGGAGTCACTGATAGAATGGGCTGAGACCAAAGAGAGTGACCCGGCGGACTATATTCCTGGGGCTCTGCCAGAGACCTGCCCTCAGCAGGACACGAACTTGATTCAGTCTACAAAACAGTCTAAGAAGGATAAGAAGAAGTCGAAAAAGACCAAAGCCTTGGAGAGAAACGAAGGTGTCTTGATAGATAATGGGGTAGAGCTTGTATCGGAGCCGGGGCCAGAGCCCGAAGTGGCGCCGGCAGTGCAGGACGAAGAGTGGGGGACCAGATTCGCGAAAGAAAATGAAACCAACGGGTTGGTCTCCTCAATCCTGCAGCCGGACCCGGTGGAAGAGCCTGGGGTTCAGCCAGTATTGGAGGGAGAGGCGGGATCTGAGCAAGACCTCTGGGGAACTTTGACTTTGAACAAGAAACAGAAGAAGAAAAAGAAGAGTGAGAAGGCGATAATACTTGAGAAGGAGCCAGAGCCGGAAGCTGTACCAGAGGTCGAGGCAGATCCTTGGGCCCTTGGTGAGCTGCCCAAGCCCAAGAAGAAGAAGAAGGAGAAGAAAGTTGAGGGAAGCAATGCGAAGAAGAAAAAGAGCCAGGAAGTTGTTCCGGACGCCCCAAACCCAGAGTCCGGCACAGAACCGGGCGCGGAAACCCCAACGATGACGGTGGTAAACCCCTGGGGGTTTCTGCCGAAGAAGAAGACGTTGACGAGGAAGCAAATGATCATGCCCGAGTTAGGATGTCCTGATAGGGTCACTCATATCCTTGGTGGCGGATGGACCGAATGCTCTGCCTGTCGCGAACACGTTGGCAACATATCGGGAGAGTTTCAGGCTAAGCAAGCCAACGAAGGTGAACGGCTGTTATCTTGAGTAAGTAAGATGAGTTTTCGTGGTTATTATCAACAGAACACAGTCATTAAGAAACAAGTCATTCGTTTAAAGAATCATCAGAAATTTGTGAATCATTTGAAAACGAACTTCTCTTGCCATCCACTTGTGGCGCCTTCGGACTGCAGAGCTGAAGACAAAACGCGTCAACTCTCGTTGCTGGAGCAACGCACATTGGGAGCTCTGACACAAAAAAGGGACCTTTGCTACCCCTGCAATCGATCCTTATCAGCACTCGATTGCATCATCGCCGCTGTGCCATTCGTTTCTCAGCGACCTTCCGAGCTTGGTTACTCGTACCAATTACCCGTAACGGTGGATGCGCTTATCGCTGATGTGAGGCATCAAGCGCCATCTCTCTTCATAAACCCTTGCCAAGCTCCATCTCTCCTCCACACATCCACAACCGCAACCCAACAGCCACCATGCGCTACTCTCTGTCTACCAAGCTACTGCTCCTTCTGGGCTCTTCGCAGCTCGCGCTGAGCGTCTCCGATGACCAGTTTGTTATCGCGCCTGCTAGCAAAGATGCTGCGACCCCGTTCCGAATCCACGAAGCCGATGAGTCAGTCCTCGCCGCGTTGAAGGCGCACCCCGATCCCGTCGATGCCCTGCTGTCCCTCCAACCTGAGAAGGCGGACAAGCTCGCCGAGCGGAGATTGCTTCACGTCTTTGGCGAGAAGGAGCCGCAATGGATGACGGAGGGAGACAAGCTTCGTCTGCGCCGGAAGGGCAAGAAGTTCCGCGACATCACGAACCACCAGGACCTCTATGCCGAGGATTCCGTCGGCGCGTGGTCTGGCAAAGCTAGTGAGTACCAGACCGACCTATATCGACCGAGAAGACAACGAGCTAACGAGCCTTTGTTCAGATCTTCCCAAGATTACCCACCAGCGATTGATCAAGCCCCTGTTCCCCAAGGTTAACCAGACCGAGATGCACGACGTCCTCGCCCACATGACAAGCTACTACAACAGATACTTCGACGGTCCGACCGGCGAAGAAAGCTCCCAGTGGCTGCACGACCATATCGCCGAGATTATCGCGCAATCTCCATACCATACCCATATCTCCCTTGAGTACTTTACCCACAACTTCGTGCAGTCCTCCATCATCGCGCGCTTCGAGCCCAAGGTCCGCGACTTCTCCAAGCCCCTGACCATCATCGGCGCCCACCAAGACTCCGCCAACTACCTCTTCCCTCTTCTCCCTGCTCCGGGTGCCGACGATGATTGCTCCGGCACGGTCAGCATCCTCGAGGCCTTCCGCGTCCTTGCCCTGAGCGGCTACATTCCCCAGGAGGGACCTGTAGAGTTCCACTGGTATGCCGCTGAAGAAGGTGGTCTGCTTGGTAGTCAGGATATCGCCGCTTACAAGAAGAAGGAGGGCGCGAACATTGGTGCCATGATGGAGTTTGACATGACCGCCTTCATCGCACGGAACGCCACCGAGTCGATTGGATTCATCAAGACTGATGCGGACGCGCCTCTGACGAAGTGGGCTGTGGAGTTGAGCACCGAGTACATCAACATTACCACCAGTGTGTACGAGTTGATGCCCGGTGCTGGATCAGACTACATGTCCTACACCAAGCTGGGCTTCCCTGCCACGTTTGCCTCCGAGGGCAATCCCGTTGCTGGTGGTTTCCCTGGCGAGTTCGACCCCTATGTCCACACCAGCAAGGACCGGATGGACATTGACGACGAGTTTGGCGTATTTTCTATTGACCACATGGCGAGGTTCTCCGAGCTGGCTATTGCTTTCGCTATTGAGCAGGCTGGTTGGGATAACAAGTGGAGGTAAGGTGCATTGCAAGTTGTCCAAAGATTGAACACGATCGACTGCAGGGTTGTCATGGTATTATCAAGCACTTCCAGTGCTGGTTGGCGAGAGCGGGATCACTAGTGTAAATGATTCTATTTCCCTTTGAATAGGTCAAAGCCAATGTTACTAGGTACAAGGACCCAGTGCTGCATCGTAAACTTGCGGACTACCTGATTTAAACTAATGAACTGACAAGTTCGCCCTGACCATCTTGAGCCATGTCCACGCTCCTGTCCTACCGGCGAACTACTTTCCACGAGGACTACAGCCAGCGCTGAATGCCTTTAGATCAATGTCTTTGACCTGCATGGGCGTTTGGCAGTCTGGGCATCATCTGAAACCCGAATAACGTGATTCTTAGTGGACCATCCATCTCAAGTCAGCGTAGATGCGTACCACTCTGCACCTCCACGGAGCAGTTGCTTTCGAACGCCTGTGATCTTTCCAAACGCGAACAGGGACTAAGACGCTTGTGTGTTGTGCATCTCAACATGAAGCCTGCGCTGATACGTATTGGGGCTGCTCGTGTAACACGGAACCATGAAAACAAAACGGTTCCAGCTTGCTTCACAAGCCAACGCACGAGAGCTGCCAACAGCTCGCAGTGGTTCTGAGATACGAATACGCTCGTAAAAGTGCTCTCGGCCGATGACAGGCCCCCGATCATCCACCCTAACAGCTCGTTACCTTGACTCAATTAGGCTGTAGGCAGCGACGATAAGCTAAGGATGTAGCTGACCTTACCTCAGCATACCGCGCCTGTGCCGCCCTCATGTGATATCATGAGGTCATGTATCGAAGCTTCAGAAGTCAATTCATGCACGGGGCAGAAGCTTCCATGCCGCCGCTGCAGCACAACCCGACTGCCGGAGTCCGTAGGGAACCCAGTTCTGCTCGTACCCGAACCCCGCTGAGACTGGCGAGAACGAGCGGTCGTGTTTGTCGCATTGTTCCCCATCCGATTTGGCAATGCGTCTCATGGTTGCGAGCTGTAGTGGCTTCCACCGGGGAAGCAGGGATGAGATGACTTTCATCGGCGCCGGAGTTTCGAAGGAAAGTGAACGTTTTCGAAGACACGAGCCACGGCCTGGCACGCACACGTCGTCCGTACGCCGGCCGGGTTGTGGTCATATGCCGAGGCACATGCCGTTTCTAAAGTCAAGCCGTCTCCTCACGGGCTTTATGAAGCAGTCAGTGTCAACAGCCAAAAGGCAGTAAAATCCATTTCATTTCTAGCTTTGAGGTGCAATCACACTCCCAAGCTATCACAATGTCCACGGCTGTTACAACAACTGCTCTGAGCAAAGGCAAGGTGAAGTTGTCAGGTGCGCAGGAAACTCTCCTGCTCACCCTCTTCGCCCGCGCCAAGGATGCCGAGTCTGCATCGCCAATTCTGAATGACCAGTACGCCCTCGAGATCGTCAACCAGATCAAGGAACAGGGCTATGACTTCAACCGAACATCCATGGGATTCACGAGAATCCCAACGTTCTCCGCACCGGTAGCCATGCGCGGTCGCATGCTAGACATTTGCACTGAAAGGTTTCTTCGAAGAAATCCGGGTCCTGCAACGGTGATCCACTTGGCATGCGGGATGGACTCAAGATGTCATCGCGTGCAGTGGCAGGGAGAAGGGAGAGTGTGGATCGACGCGGACAAGGAGGATGTCATCGAGCTAAGGCGCCAGGTTTTGAATGACCCCGAACCCGTCAAAGGGGCTGAGTACCGCTTGATCCACCCCAATATTCACAGCGACACCTGGCTCCGCGAGGCCAAGATTCCTGTCGACCGGCCAGTTTTGATCCTTTTCGAAGGTCTTACTCCGTACCTCACAAACGACGAGATGATCGGGCTGGTCCGGCGCATTGTGAACTACTTCCGTTCTCATGGTGCCCACGGCGAGCTTCGTTTCGACGCCGTCGGTTCGATCACGTACTACGCGATGAACTATATCTTCCAGACCCCGTTCAAGACTATGGGGACGCGATTCTACTACTACCTCGACGATCCCAGATCCCTGACGCAGAAGATTCCGGGACTTAGGTACAAAGACTCCATATTCCTGATGCCTGACCTGTTTAGGTATGGCATCTTGGGGCTGGTCCTCGGATTTTTCACATGGATCATAGACCTCTTTGGAATATCTGGCCGTCTGGGTGGAGGATATGGTTATGAGTTCTAGAGTGTGGCTACGCCTTTCTGATTAACCTTGTCTTTGGGTCAATCATTTGTAGTATGAAAGTTCGGGGATTTGGTTGATCTAGTTTGCGTGCGATATGGTGGATTGTTTATGTGTAGAATCTAATATACTTGCCTAATGCTGTAAAATCACCTCAATGTACTGATAATAACGTCGTTGCGGGGCATGAATCGACGAAACACCATCACCGAAAGAACGGGATTCAGGCGTTGCTTTAACTCCGTAACGCTCTCGTGTATTTCTACTCTCGATCACCTAATCATGAATCATTGCTGGGTACTGTACTGTGCCTGCCTTTTGTTCCTGACGTGCCATGCAGGCACTCGAGTCGGGTTTGCTACCCTCGACTGTGGCAGATTGATATCATCGAAAACATTTATCGCTAGACTCGGCAGTCTCTGGTATCATTTCGCAGCAAACAATCAAGCAGACGCATTGTTATATACAAACCCATCGAGGTTGAACGCAGAGCGCGTGGTATCGACGTCTTTCAGGAGCACCTCGACAGCGCATGCCACGATCGTCCAAACGCCGAGGACAAAGTTGCTCTTGTGTACGCCGCCTCCGGTCGCCGGCCATCTGGGATCGAACTGGGACAGCTGCTTGAAGAAGGTCACGGTCCAGACTCCCATCCAGCTAGTCCAAAGCCACCATGACCGGAATTGAATGAGATACAATGGCAGGCAGATTAAGATCGGACCGACGAGGGCGACAAGAAATCGGTGGAAGTTCCGTCCGCCGACCGTGTAGAACGAGTTGATTCGCATCTTTTGGTCATCGACGATGTCCTGGTAGCTGTATGCAGTGTTCAGGTAGATTATCCAGAAGAACACCATTGTGCAAAGCGGGAAGCACTGGCTGACGGTGAAGTCGAAAGGTTGCTGCCGACCGTAAATGGCTGAGCGTCCCATCACGGCGGGCCAGGCGACGGTAAAGCCAAGTATGTATTGCGGGTAGATGCGAAGGCGGCGGGCATTCGGTCGCTTTCCGTAAGGATAAAGAATAGAGGCGATGATGACGGGTATCATGTGCTTCCACCTATACTGAAGTTAGCAACAGACATCCGGCGATATGCAGGTACAAGCCATACACATCCTTCCCATCAAGCATTTTGTGGACCAAAGACAAAGCCATCAGCAGCTGCAGCGCCATCCACAGCATGGCATCGGTCACGGTGACCTTCTCGGCCGCTAGCGGGCGATCCTTCGTCCGAGCGACCTTTGCGTCGATTTCACGGTCGACATAGTCGTTCCAGACCATTCCCGCGCCGCAAAACAGGTAGGCCGAAAGAAAACATAACGCAGTCTGTCGGAAGACGAAAGCGGGTTGAATGTTCGAATGGGGGTTGGATAGCTCGGTTGCTCCAGCTAGCAAAGCGGACCACACTGTCTCTGCTCAGTCGTGCTGGTTTGAAAACGTCGGCTTTACGGAAACATACCTCCTGCGAACGTGGTGAAGAGGGGCGTGTACTTGTTGTACCGAGAGAGAACCACGAGGTTCCAGAACAAAGTGACTTGCGTAGGCCGTGGCGGGCCGTAGTTGATCTCCTGGAGCTTCTTTGCATCCAGAGCAATCTTACAAAGCTTGACGGCGTCTGATATGGTATCCATGATCATGTAATAATGATAAGTGGACGACAATGATAGAACGCGTAGATTTCACAGCCAAATCATCGAAGCGGGCAAAGAATAAAAAGACTTCGAGATTCCTTCTCCGCCTTTAATTTCAAGAATGCCACCCCCTCTCTGCAGCCCAACCCGAGGCGCGCTCGCCTTGATATTCGCGGCGAGAGCGGCATGCTCCGCGCGTTCATCTGGGCCGTTTCAGATGTGACGTCGGTTGGCCCGTTGAGTTTGTGCTTGCATGGACTCTGCCTTACGACACATGCTGACGTGCGCTGGTTGCTACTGTGCCGTGTCTGGGATTTGCCTACGAGCATCTTAGCACCGTCCGTGGGTTCACGACAACCTCCCACAGCTGAATGGTGCCCGGGGTCGATGGTGGCCCGACTACCACAACAGACATTTATGCCCTAAATTCAAAAAGCCAGATGTGCCTTTAGGACGTTCCAGCTCTTCTCCCTTTTTCATGTAGAAATTTGGGAAAGCTGCACGAGGCTTTGGAGTTGGGCTTTGGTGGTCTTCGCAGGACTCCCACTTACCGAGCGCTTCGTGATCTGAACCCCAGGGATCCGTCCATCATCACGACCGTTGGCGTCTCGGTTACCATTTGTGGAGATTCTAGAAATCTCTAACGGGGATCCAAGCCGAAGGGATCTATGCTCTATCGCAGATCGGGAACTAGTGGTGCACATCAGTCTTTAATTCCTCGGCTCCACGCCCACGTCACTCGCAAACCAGCAGCATCCCAGTTGAAGTTTAAACTTGGCACTCTAGCTGGCCCAACTCCGCCTCACCTCTACGTGGCGGCCCGTGAAGTGGTCTCAAGTGCCGCGGACCCCGCCTCCGGTCAATTCGAGGCTGCAGAATGTGGTTGTTTGGCTCAAACAGATCAATTTCGTTAGGGCGTTCCTGATGAAGGTCTAGTTATTGGCGGGGACTGAACGTGTGAACCAGTGGATCGTGCAAATAGTCCCGCTGCAGAAACCAACAGTTCGGGAGAAAATCTCCTGACTTCGCCTTGGGTTTCATTGGTGCGGGAGTCTGATGAGGACGGCGCTGCACCCACCTAGTGGGTGTGTTGAACTATGGCCACCCGCTTTCCAAGAATACTTCGGTACGAAGAACAGTTTTCAAGTCTGATCCGAGGCCAATGTTAAATTGCAAAAAGATATTTGGATCGTCAAATTCATTTCAAACTAGGGTTTGAACGTATACGACAATCAGTACCTCTGTACGTCTGCTTAGGAGAGACTGGTTCAGGCTCGCCACATCATTGTACCATTAAAGAGCTATCTCAGAAATACAATTGCGGTGGGCATCTAGTACATGTGGTCAGCGCCGGCCAGGCATGTGTATGCTTAGGTTGTTTGGATTTTACCCCATTAATGACACTCAGCGTTTTCCTAGACTCCCATCTTCATGTGTAGTACACCCATGAATAAGGCATCTAGCCGGGAAGGCCCTTCTTATGAATTGAGCGGTGGAGAGTAGAGGACAATCGAACATTTCTTGCATCTTGGTCGCATTGATCATATTGCTAAACAGTAGATACGTCTCATTTTGCTTTGGCTTTGCACTGGAGTTTGATTGCTTGGTCGTTTTCAAAGCGATTCCACACCTCTTGTTGCTTCTTTGCCTTGACAACCAGCGTTCTCTGCTGCGGAAGAGGCAAATGAGCAAGAGCCAATCGATCTCCTTGCCTCATTGTTGCCAGTTGCTTGTCGAATAGGTCATTGCTCTTCTCAGACACAACCAGATCTTTGGTTTTCCCATTGTTGACCACCATAGCCGTGGAATCGCTGAGGCTATCGGGGCGCTTCCCTTCTTCCAAAAGAGAGAAATTGTCGATTTCTTCTCCCGACTTCAAATCTCGGTGATCACGAACTTTCTTCGCCTTTCGATGGGATACCGTCTTCCCCGAAGGCAAGCGCCTTGTTTCGTCTTCCGCGTCAACAAAGCAAGCGTGTCCCGAATCGCCGAAGCGGGCACCATCTGAACCGGCGTTAGATTGAAAGTCATAAAAGTCTTTGAACTCAGAGTTCTCCTTTTCGACGTCAATTTTGCAGTGTCCCTTCCCAGTCATATGTTGTTGCGCGGCCTGTGGAGTATTCCGGATAGATCCACAATAGAGACATTCGGTGTACTCGTAGATTACGAGATGGAGGTACTTGACTAATGTTTCAAGGTCGACTATCAAACTCTCAGGATAGGGAATGCTCATGCCGTGTCGCTTTCGCATATGATCAAGGTTTTCGTCCAGGTCTTCACCGTGACAATTGCAGAAAAGACATTGAGTAGGATCGAAAGCATCAACTGAGACGTCGCTCTCATCTGATAATTCCGAGTCTTGCGCATCCGGGTCTCCTATGTTGAGATTTGAGAGCTCCTGGTTTAGTGATGGTGACTCGACGCCGACCTCCTCGCCTTCCGAGGCCATGGTGGAGCGAGGGATTCCGATGCAGTCGTTCTCGACAAGTAAGAACTGAGGTCCTGACTGCGACATAAAATATGGATGGCGCAAGGATGGATGTGCTCACGCAATTGATCGTGATGGGATATTGCGCGCAATTTGGGTGACCAAGAGGGGAATTTGGGGGGCAAGTAGACGTTGGTGCGAGGGCAAACCGAGGAGCATGCACGACTTTAAAGGGCAGCACCATGGCAGGCGGCAATAGAAATACCGCCATTTGAGAAGTCCAGACTCCGCTCTGGTCCAAGTCACTCCTTACCTTCCTATTCGCGTAAGCTGCCGTGGCATCCGCGACATGCAGGCGCGAGAGCATGCGGGCCAATTGACAGGGATACGATCCAAACCAACAAGATCACATAAGTTCTGTTGATTTCCAAGCTAACCCATTCTGCTATGTGCATCTTTCTCGGAATGTTGTATGGACTCTTAGAACGGCGTGACTACTTAAAAGGTTTGTTTCACTGCTTCAAAGCCGTAAAACTCCGAATTAGAAGAGTCTCGACCACAACATCACTTCGCTATTCACTGACAGATATCTTGTTATGAACTGTAGTTGTCATTGCGCTGGACTATCTGTTTGCTTTCTACTCTAGTTCAAGTTTGTATCGATAACCTCCACCGCTGCGACGCGAATGCCCTTCTTTCCAACCAGCCCTCCAAGAGCATCCAAATCTCTTGCCTATTGCCGTTCCCTGAGATGCTGACCCTGCTCAAGCTTCGGTCACTCCGGTTCTAGTGTTTCCATTAGTTCTCGGCTTAAGTATCTGGAAGAAAGATCAATGCCTACCTTTAAGACTCAAGCCCACTTAGCAGGATACACCTGGACGGTGGCATCGGTCTCCTCGCGAGCCCACTTCGCAGGGTAAACCTGAGGAGTGGCATCGGTCTCCTCGCGAGCCCACTTCGCAGGGTAGACCTGAGGAGTGGCATCGGTCTCCTCGCGAGCCCACTTCGCAGGGTAGACCTGAGGAGTGGCATCGGTCTCTTCGCGAGCCCACTTAGCGGGATAGACCTGAGGAGTAGCATCGGTCTCCTCGCGAGCCCACTTAGCGGGATAGACCTGGGGAGTGGCATCAGAGCCTTCGGCAGCAACCTTGTTGGATTCGATGAAAGGCAGCGCTGTGACAACAGCCACCAGAGAGAGGACCGAGATGATTTGAGTCTTCATTTTGTCTGTTGCGATGACAAAAGAGCTGAGATGCAGGTCTGAGATTTGAAACAAAGTTGGCTGGATGTTCGAGTGCTTGGGTCGTGTGGATGAACTGATTGCTTTGATGACCAAAAGTCCTGACGAGAGGAAGGCATTGAGGTTTATATACCTATTCGGATGTCGCCAAGTGAATAGAACATAACGTTCACATACATGATTTGGTGTTGTTGATCCCGGCGCTCACAAGGCCGATTGCATCTCAGGATTTCGGCCAAATGCGTAGCCGCGGCTCCCGCCGGCGAGTTTGAGCAACTCGTCATGTCTGCGCCGCATCACGACTTTCTCTTACAATGTTCTCATTGGACCGAGACTCCGTGATAGCATCGGGCCTGTTTGTAAAGTAGAAGCGGCTCCAAGACCGACAGCGATGGGTGCTTGAAACTCCGAAGACATCTGGGCAGGGTCCCTGCAGAACTGACTGCACGCTGGCGGCCGACCAGGGTGGCTCACAAGAAGTTCCAACGATGTTCCAGCCATTTCGCATCCTTGTTGATGAGAAAATGCATCCTATTTCTTGGCAGTGTTAGTGGTATCTCACCATGTCAGCTTTTGAATATCCGACGTGCTACGGAAGTTCTTTTGGATGTCGCCACATTGATGAGGCACAGCAGAGAAAGGAACCCCGACGCAAATGACTCGAATTGAATGTAAGTTACATGCTGCGTCGTTTCCAAAGGAAATTTTCGTCTGAAGCCCTTCTTCGTTGTCCTCCGCAAGTTCAAGCACATGTTTCCAACTGTCAAAGAAACCTTCCTGACAATGCATTTTTCAGTCTTTGAAAGCAAGAAGGCCAACTACTCTTCTTTACCAAGCACAGCAGAAGAGATATCATCTAGCTGCAATGGAGATGATTCGGAGGTGCCAGAGCCGCCAGCAAAGCATTATACAACAGCGCTTGCCTCTTCTCGCACTCTCATCTGCCATGCCCTCTTGACAATTCTGGGTCTTTCTGGCGTGGCATATTTTATCGGCTCGCAAAATTCAGGCCCTCGACCACCACAGCCCGTTAGTTGTCAATGCGGCTCATCTGTTTCCGAAGCCCTCGATCTTGGGTGCAAGTATGACACTCTCTCAGTTTCCTGGCTTCCGGACCATTGCCGGGAAGACGAGCTGGTGGCCGAGTTTGATCGCGCCGGTCCGAATGGCAGTTGGCCCTACTACGCGGACAAAAATGCAACCATTCCCATCAACATTGAGAGCATTTCTCGTCTCGCCGACCTGCCGCATGAACAGGCAATTTTCTACACATCAACAGGGTGGCATATTGCTCACTGCGCCTTTTACTGGCGCAAGGAGTTCAGGATGAGGGCTAAGGGTCTTGGGACGGAAAGCCGGTACGACAAGGAAAGCCATATTGAGCACTGCTACGAGATTTTCATGTCAGAAGATGCGCTTCACGAAGTTAACGTAGCTTCTCCAGTCTGGATAGGTGGAGACGGACAGGGCAAGTCACACAGCTCCCATCATCACGGGGCTTGAATGTAGTAAAAGTTTAGCTAGAGGTAATATTTGCGGCGCAAAACTCAGGGTGATAACCCGATAGTCTATGAGTGGCCCTACCCCTTCTTCCGCCGTCGGCAATCCTTGGTGCGGGCTTGTAGACACAGACTAAAACATGACGATAAAGTTACCGGGACCCTTTCCATCGGCCCGGACCCGCCCTTGCGCCCCGGCCCATCGACTCTTGTTGGACCCCTGCCAAGCGCCAACACATCCCGGCGAGTTGCTGCGGCATGCCTCGGCGCATCTTACCCTACTTGGATTCAGCTTGAAAGCCTTTTCCCGAAGCGGGAGCGGAATCAGATAGCGTTTGATCGAAAGAATGTTATGTTGGTGTAAGGCACAGATACCAATAGCCCAGGTAGAGATACCATGATCCAGCCGAGAGACTTGCTGACGCAGCCGACCAACGGCTCCTCTGCGGTTTTGCAGACCAAAGAGGCAGTTCAGTTGGGCTGGCAGGCCTGAAAAAAGGGGACTTTGGTGTTGATTCTGATTTGGTACCTGTGCCGCACGACTGCGTTCTCGCACGAGTCACTCTATCTCCTTCCTAAAGGAGATCCTGCCGCGCAATGAGCAATAAGCAATTAGGCGGGCCTGTAAGATTGCCGGGTTTTCGATGCCAAGAAGAACCAACAGAAGTCTGGACCCTGAAAAGTCCATTCGCAACACAAACATAACAGGCACAGCAATTTACTGCCAGGGCTCAAAGGCGGTTATTGACGAGTACGACTCAGTTTTGAGGGGCTAGACCTCCTCGTGCAAGCCGCAAGCTATGGGACTTCAGCAATTCCATGCCACAGAAGTTCCAAACTCGTCGCCACGGAGCTTATTTCTGCGCCCGTTCTTTCACCTCCCCTGAATGAAGCTGAGCCGTGGACAACCGTTGGAGCTCGGAAACCAACCAAGCCTCCGGTCCACATACCGAGATCGTTCGAGGCCGGTCAGAAAATGATTTCAACAAGGATAGATCTGCACTGCAACCACCAGAAGAACGCAAAAGGAACTTTCGGGAACTCCTTCCTGGCGGCTGTCTTTGAATTGCGCCATGTCGAGGGGGAAATCCTCCAATTGAGGCACAGCCAGATGTCTGTTCAGATGACTGGGATTTGAGTCTATCCCAGGTGCCCTCGATGTGTGGGATAGAGACCGCGACACCTCGACCATTTCATGCTGGGATTCCATTCTCTATGGTAGCTGGCGGCGATCCGAACACATTGCTTCTCGTTTGCAACTGACCTCAAGATGGGTGAAATCAACTGCTCTGCTTCTAAGGAGAGACTGCTTTCATCTTCGTTGTCTGGGTATGAGGATGACAACGTGGAACAAGTCCAGAAGCCATGTCGACACAAGTACTTCTGGGCTCTTCTGCTTGGGTTTGGCTTGTCGCTCATGCTAAATCTCGGACTACTCAGTCTTTTGTTCTACAGAGCTGAGCTACCGAATTCGAATCCATCGAGCTCAGCCAAAACTGCCATAGCTCTCTACTGTAAGTCAATTCACGCTGATCTACTCTTCTGAGCGTGTCTAATATCTTCTAGCTCCAGCCAATGATGCTGTCGAGTATCATTTGACCAAATTTGCGAGCGCAGTCGAGGGAGGCGAGACAGACTTCCAGGGAAGGCCTTCAGTGAAAACTGATCAAGCTTGGCAGGGTTTGTATGAAAGTGAGCAAAATGGCATCTTGATTTTCTTGAAACCGAGTTGACAAGTCTTTCTACGCAGATATGTTCACGCATATCACGGAAGGAGAGGCGCGAATGCTACCGAACAAGACCGCACCCGAGCTCGAGTCTGAAGGAAGCGGATACCTAGTCGTCCTGAATGTCTTCCACGATCTACATTGCATGGATAACATTCGAAAGGGGCTCTATTACTTCCTCGAACCGCAATGGAACAGCACACATAACCCTTACCTCTTATACGAATCGCCTGAAGCCGCGCTTGAAGATCGTGGTGGCGATCACTTGGGTTTCATGCATCTAGACCATTGCATTGACTCACTCAGGCAGTCAATCCAGTGCACCGGAGATGTTATCCCGAACGTTTTCCAGTACAGCCCAAAATATGGCGATGTTCGGGCTCGCTCTACTGTTGTGCATGAGTGTCGCAATTTCGACAAGGTGAGTGCAGCCGCCCATTCAAACGAATCCACGACTTACACGCAGTTTTATCGACAGATTCAGGAGTGGGCTGCTCAGCACCACGTTCCAGGCCCTTTCAAAGACTTTGGTAAACGCCCCGAGCTCGGAAAGTGTGGCATCGACGACCCGTGGACTTGTTTGTATGAATAGATGAATAGATTTCAGATAGTTCTCCTAGGAAAGCTTATTGTCCCAGCTTTTTGATTCCTATGATTCCTATTAATTAACCCTGAAGTTGCAGTGGAGATCGCAACACTGAACCAATTGAATGTGAAATCTACCAAGACGGCATCACATCCCTGTACCCCTTGCACAATGTGGACCTGGTCTAGACTAACCCAGCTAGGAAGCTGGGATCGCGGGTCCCGTCCCGGCTCAGGCGTGCCCTGCATTTCGTGTTGGTACTTCAGCAAGGGCTGTCAGTGTGTGCTCACGCCACGGCGGGAAACTTGTTTGGTCTTCCTCTCTCTTTCTTTTTTTCTCTCCTGCGCATTCTTGACTGCTGTACTGCGTTGCTGACATCAACAGCCGTGCTGCGATGAACGCGTCGGTGGATTTTGATGCCTTCGGGCCGCAATTGACAGGACAATTCGACTTCACGCTTTATTTTGAACAAGCAATTCTATCCATCATCCCGTCCGCGCTCTTCTTGGCGATCCTTCCCTGCCGGGTCACATGGCTGTTGCGGAGACATTCGATCCCGCGCAGCGGATGGCTTCTCTTGGCAAAGCTTGTACGTGACATGGCCACAACAAAGTTGAAGAACCACATCTAAGATCTCCCTCCAGGCTGCAAGCACAATTCATCTCTCCCTCCAAGCAACTCTCTTGGCACTATGGGCACTTCCGACCACAATCAGAACTCCAGCCTCGTTAGCAGCAGCTATTTTAGCCCTGGTCAACTCGATATTTCTCATCGGCTTGATCTATGTGGAGCATGGCCGCTCAACTAGGCCGTCTAAGCTCCTCAGCATCTATTTGTTTATCTCAGCTTTGGTGGACATGGCTCAAGCGAGATCGCTCTTTCTGCAACAGCCCAACACGAGTGGAAAAATTGGTGCTGTGTTTGCAGTGTCTCTGGCCATGAAGCTTCTTCTTGTCTTGCTGGAAGAAATACCAAAGTCAGGTTTGCCGGAGCCTTCATCAAAGGAAGAGATCAGCGGGCCGATCAACAGATCTGTGTTCGGCTGGTTGAACCCTTTGTTCCTCCGAGGTTCCAGGGGCACGTTACATATTGGGGATCTCGGAAATATCGATCGCAAGTTTGACTCCGCTCGGCTGCTGTCTAAGCTGAGCTCCTCGTGGGATAGCAGCGACAGATCTTCCAAACATGCCTTGCTCAAATCCACGCTCTCCGCTTTCAGAACGGGTTACCTGGCCCCAATTCTTCCGCGATTGTGTCTGGCAGCTTTCAACTTTTCCCAACCTTTTCTGATTAAAAGGATCATTGAGTTCGTGGGGGAGTCCAGAGACATGCAGTCTCGCGAAGTTGCAGGAGGACTTATTGGAGCTGCCTTGCTGGTTTATTTGGGGCTAGCAGTCAGTGTGCCCACCCTCTCTTCTATTGTAACGACTGGTGTACTGATTTCTTAGATCTCCAAAGGCGTTTACAACCATGCCGTGTACCAGCTCACGACCACACTTCGAGGCAGCCTGGTTTCCCTCATCTTCGGAAAATCTCTTGGACTAGACGCCGCAACTGCTAGCCAGGGAAAGGCCGTTACTCTCATGAGCACCGACATTGACGCAATCGCCGGTGGAGTCAAAGATCTGCATGAGATTTGGGCTAGCGTGCTCGAGCTAGGCATAGCTGTCTATCTACTGAATTTGCAAATCGGCGCCGCGTGCTTTGTCGTTATGATTCCAGCCGTTGGTAAGTGGTCTTTGTATCTCCCCTATGCCGTTTTGACTCTGACTGACAGATGAACAGTGTGCAGCTTTATCACAGAGAGGGCCACTGATGGCATTGGTCCTGCCAGGATGATGTGGAACGAGGGTGTCCAGGAACGCGTTTCCACAACTTCTTCAATGCTTTCTCAGATCAAGGGCATCAAGATGATGGGTCTCACCGACTACTTTGCCACCATGGTACAGCAACTCAGGGTTGCGGAACTTGACATGTCTAAGAAGTTCAGGATGTTTATCGTGCGGATCATTCTCATTTGTGAGTCCCCGGCTTCGCAAACTCCGCCATTCACTCGCATCTGACACTTTCAACAGCGAATCTTTCAGATCAGATGACCCCGGCCGTGGTCGTGACGGCTGCAGTCTTCTGGACCCGTGCGGATGGCTTCATCATATCCCAGGCCTTCACATCTCTCGCCATTGTGGCCTTGGTGTCTACACCCCTGGCTAACCTCATTGGCTCTTACCCGACTTTTGTGTCTTCTGTCGCCTGTTTCGGTCGCATCCAAGAATTTCTCGTACAAGACGAGCGCAGACCCGACCAAGTGCAAGACACTGACGCCGCCGAGAGGAAAGCTTCCGTGAGCACCACTTCGATCCCCGATACCACGTCGCACACGACCTCAAAACACCGCGCCATAGAGATGAAGGAGATGCATGCGCCACAACCTTCAGAGAAGTCCGGCGTTGCTATTAGTCTCGATAACGTGAATGTCGGCGTCGAGGGGAAAGACGACCCAATCCTCCGAGACATCACGCTGTCCATTCCAAGAGCCAAATACACAGAGGTCACTGGCGTCGTGGGATGTGGAAAGTCCACGTTACTGAAGACCATCCTTGGAGAACTTCCTTTGATCAGTGGTAGCATCCGGTTTGCACAGCTCAACATGTCGGTTGCTTTCTGTGAACAGTTAGCTTGGCTACGGAATATTTCCATCAGGGACAACATCGTTGGCCAAGAGCAATTTGAAGATGAGTGGTACGGACGTGTTCTTTTCGCCTGCGACCTAAAGCAAGATATTTCTAGACTACCAAAGGGAGACGACACGCTTGTTGGTAGCGGAGGCATTACACTCAGTGGTGGGCAGAAGCAAAGAGTTGTAAGTACCGTCAAGTCCTAAGTTGAGAACACTGTTCACTGAGAACGTCTTATGTAGGCGCTTGCGAGAGCTGTCTTTGCGAGACGTGCTATCGTCCTTCTAGATGACCCTTTTAGTGCTCTCGACGCTGAGACCCGAACGAAAGTTTTCAGCCGTCTACTTGGTGAGGAGGGTCTTCTGCGGAAAGGCGACACCACTGTGATCCACGCCACCCCCGCCGGTAAGTCGGCTTGCCTGCTCACTGTCGGCAACCACCACCATTGTTGTCATCCCGTGAGCACGTCAACTGACAAGATTCCACTAGGCCCACGAAAGACAACTGCCGACAACGTTATACTTCTCAGTAAGATGGGTTCTGTTGAACAAACAGGACCCTCGATCAATCTTGCCACGGCATTCAAGGACGTCGATGTTGAGCCTCAGCCTGAAGATAGCATTCAACAGGATGAAGATGTAAGTGCGGCGGCCGAGACATCAGAAACCAAGGAAGAAGCCGCTGCTCAGCGGCAATCGGGCGACTTCTCGCTCTACAAATTCTATCTTCGATCCATAGGCCCGGCCCTAACCATCGCTTTCATTCTTGCTGCGGCCACGTACATCTTTCTGGGCTTCATGCCAAATATCTGGCTCAGAATTTGGACCGAGCGCGGAACCAACGATGGAAGCCGCGGCGCTTACTTCGGCGCCTATCTGGCATTTTGTATCGGAACCGTCCTGTTCTCGGGACTGGCCATTGGGCTGTTTTTCGTCGTCGTCATCCCCCACTCAGCCACAAGGCTTCACTGGCAACTTCTCGACTCTGTTCTCAAGGCTCCTCTGTGGTTCTTCACAACAGTGGACAGCGGCGTCACTCTGAACCGCTTCAGTCAGGACATGACGCTTGTCGACCAGACTCTACCTACGGCCTTTTTCGAGGTTGTGCTCGACACTCTGGTCGCTATCGCTTCTGCAGCACTTATCGCCTCAGGTGCCCAGTACTTCGCAGCTATCATTCCGTTTTGTGTCTTGCCCTTGTACTTCCTACAAAAGTTCTATCTCAAGACATCGCGGCAGATGCGTCATCTTGATCTCGAGTCAAAGTCCCCTCTTTATACTCTTTTTACAGAGACACTCAACGGTGTCGTGACCATCCGCGCCTTTGGGTGGCAGCAGGAGTTCGTCAAAGAACAACTCCGTCTACTTGACATTTCTCAGAGACCTTACTATCTCCTTTTTTGTATCCAAAGATGGCTAGCGATTCTGTTGGACCTGTTCGTGGCGGTGATTGCCACCGTTCTGGTGAGAATGCCGCTTCTATTCTGCAGTGTTCGGACGTGCTGACTAGTCCCAGGTTGCCTTCGCTGTCAAACTCACCAACACTCCAAGCGGTGGTGCCATTGGTCTATCCATGGTCAGTCTCATGGGCCTGAACTCTAGCTTGTCGCGGCTGATCAGCTCTTGGACAAACTTGGAGACTTCCCTCGGCGCAATCGCCCGGTTGCGTGATTTTGTCCGCGATACTCCTCAAGAAGACGGCGTCAATACCCAGAGTCTGCCTCCAGTCCCTCAAGGGTGGCCATCTCCTGGCGCAATTGACTTCAAGAGTTTAGACGCTAGATACAAGTATTTCCCCCATCCCGTGCCGTACATTTAGTGAAGGGGGTTGGTGCTAACTATTGCGTAGGACCGATGATGAGAGTATTCTCCGCGAACTTTCTCTGAGCATCAAGCCTGGCCAGAAGGTCGGCATATGTGGACGCACGGGAAGGTAAGTCATCTCTCTGTATATACCGATTATGGGAACCACTACTCACGCTGGCCAACATAGCGGCAAGACATCTCTGCTTCTCACTCTCCTTCGTGTTCTCGAAACGCCGTCGGGATCAATCCAAATCGACGATATCAATCTCTGTTCTCTCTCGCGCAATGCAATCCGACCGCATTTCATCACTCTGCCTCAAGATCCAGTGACCCTTCCTGGCAGCGTCCGAACCAACCTTGACCCGAACGCATCCTTCGATGGAGAATCAGGAGACAAAGCACTTGTGGAGGCACTGAAGAAGACGTTTCTTTGGGACGATGTCATCAAGTCTCGCGGGGGATTGGATGCTGACTTCGCTGAGTTGGGTCTGTCCCACGGCCAACAGCAGTTGTTCGCTCTGGCTCGCGCCATCTTACACAAAGACCAGAGTAAGATCGTGCTGCTGGATGAAGCAACCAGCAGTGTCGACCACGGAACCGACAGACTGCTTCAAAAGGTGCTCAGGGAGGAGCTCGCTAGTCACACCATTCTAGCCGTGGCGCACAGGCTCGACACCATTGAGGACTATGATGTTGTAGTGGTGATGGACAACGGTAGGATCGTGGAGGTAGGCAATCCGAGACAGCTTCGAGAGCAAACTGGATCTGCCTTCCAACGTCTCTATGCGTATTAATTGTATCAAAGGGTGAGCTGGCTGAAGTTCATATTGATGACTGCCTTCAAAGATGACTCACTCGTCCGTATGACCATCTTGAGGAGTCTGGCCATTACAGACATTGTCCTGGCTCTATTCTTCGGATATATGAACGGACACGCTGAGAGTAATACGATAGTACTATAATAGAAGATATGCAAAAGATTGATGTGCAGTTGTAGGTCATTAGACGATCGGCGGCGCATGGGGGAGCCGTGGCGGCTATCACTTTTCAACGTATCCGCCTTCTTGTGGATCGAATGTTTGTCAGGTGCTAGCATCGAGCTCGAGGAAATACAATCACACAAGGAGAAATGCTGTGGATGAAATATCGAAGGAAACAAAACATTGAGAGGTGGGTTGCCTTTGAATTGGGAAGCTTCGGTGGTATTGATCCGTTGAGTCATAAGCGCAGATTTCCTCGCCCAGACTCGTGGTGATCGTTTCCAGGTTAATCTTGACCAGGGGGTAGCGGTCTCCGGAGCCATTCCGACGCAGTGCAATGGTAAGCACCATAATCACCCGGACCCGTTCCGAAACCACCTCCTTACGTAGGACAGTAACACGGCAGCTTTTATCTCTGCATCTACCCACTGGCAGATTCCCTGTCGAATCCTACGCAAGCTATGATCGGGAAGTTTTTCTTCCCGGTCAACGAAACGCCATGAAGTGAGTCGGATGCAATGAGTCACCAAGGCCAATGCTTGGGTTTAAGAACGCAGTCTTTGGGGAGTTGCCGCAACATGTGTAGAAGCTGTTTCATCATTGACACGTCCGCCCAAAAGACTAGACGATACACACTCCCGTCCTTACACTTCAAACCTTTTTGCATTTCAGCCTCAAGTTTTCAATTCTTTCCCCTCCTACGATCCAACAAATCGCGTAGATCAGAACACGGGAACAATGACGAGCATCAATGGATCGGATTCTCGTGGCCTAACGCATGCACCTAACGAGTCGGCACCACGCGAGATCTACAACCGACCAGTCGAGAGCTTCCTGAGCAATGTTTCAAGATTTAAGTTGATTGAGACAACACTTCGCGAGGGAGAGCAATTTGCGAATGCTTTCTTCGATACAGGTTTGTCTTGCCTGCCCCTGATCGTGCTCCTACGTTCTGTCAAGGCCTGCACAGATACAAACTCCCTTCATGGATAGCAGCTAACCAGTTTACCTTAGAAACCAAGATCAAGATGCAAGAGCCCCCGATCGGAACTGCTTGACCAAACGAACAATTCAAAACATTGGCTGACACGAGGACAGAGCCAAGAAGCTTGATGCGTTTGGAGTGGATTACATTGAGCTTACAACTCCGGTCGCATCTCCGCAGTCACGCAAGGACTGCGAGCTTATATGCGGACTTGGTCTCAAGGTACGACCCTCTATACACTTTTCTCCAAACTTTCTTTTCGTCGTCCCTGATTGACACGCTTTTCAGGCCAAGATTCTAGCACACGTACGATGCCATATGGATGATGTACGAGCGGCCGTAGAATGCGGTGTTGACGGAGTGTAAGGCAAACCCACAGTCAATTTCCCGTCATTGGCAGCAGAGACTGATTGTTTGCTGCAGAAACATCATGATGGGAACGTCGGCTCTCCTTCGCCAACATTCTCATGGCAAGGATGTTGCCCAAATCATCAAGGCAGCGATCGAAGTCATCGAATACGTCAAGTCCCAGGGCCTCGAGGTCAGGTTTTCTACCGAAGACTCTTTCCGATCCAACCTCGTCGACATTCTTTCAGTCTACAAGACCGTGGACAAGATTGGGGTCAATCGTGTGGGAGTTGCGGATACCATTGGATGCGCCAACCCGCGTCAGGTCTACGATCTGATACAAACCCTCCGAGGGGTTGTCTGTGAGTCATCGCCCCGAAACACCAGGTTCCTCCAAACAGCAACAACAGAAGCAGAGGAGCGTCACAAATAGGGCAGCATTTTCTGACCCTTAAATACCAAACCAGCATGCGACATCGAGACCCATTTCCACGATGACACCGGCTGTGCTACCGCGAACGCGTACACTGCCCTCGAGGCTGGGGCCACCCACATCGACGTCACAGTCCTCGGCATCGGCGAGCGCAACGGCATAACACCCCTCGGCGGCTTCATGGCGCGCATGATTGTGCAGAATCGTGAATACGTCACCAGCAAGTACAAGCTGCACATGATCAAGGAGCTGGAAGACATGGTCGCCGAAGCTGTGCAGATCAACACTCCCTTCAACAACCCCATCACTGGATTCTGTGCATTTACGCACAAGTCGGGTTATCACGCCAAGGGGGTCTTGAGTCACCCGAGCAACTATGAGATCATCAATCCCGAAGACTTTGGAATGGCGCGATACGTCCACTTCGAATCAAGACTGACGGGCTGGCATGCAGTCAAGACTCGCGTGAGCCAGCTTGATTTGGACATGCCGGACGATCAAGTCAGAATTGTGTAAGTACTGGTTCAATCAATTCTGGTGGTCAAGTCTCTAGGCACGTTTTCTGACATCAAATTTTAGAACGGAGAAGATCAAGACGCTGGCTGACATTCGACCATTGGCTATCGAGGATGTGGATTCTATCATTCGAAGTTTCCATGCAGGTCAATCGCGAGACCAATAGTTATTATAATTTGCAGGGCCTGGCTTGGATTTATACATGTATAGAGATAGGATGATAGAGGTAAAATAAATCTCCAGCTCTCAGTCTTCCGTAGATGGATGGTCTGCATCCCGCATGCTGCAGGAGCTTATTGAGCGGGATCGACGGCCTTGTAAGTAGAGTCGACAGAAACTTCATCAAACCAGATTTGTCGAAATGCCTGGCTCCCAACCATCTTCTTATCATCATGCAAACTGTTTGCATATAAGCCGACACGGAATGCGAATTTGCTGTTGTCGTTGCTAATCGTTGTAGCAACATCGTACTTCTCAAGCACCTTGGCCCCATCGAACCAGATTTTGTAGAAGCCCGTGTTGTCGCTATTCCATCGTGCCTGAATGATGACCGTGTGCCATGCTCCAGCGGAGACGGTGGCAAGGTTGCCAAACTCAGAAAAGTTGCGGACGCAGTTCGGACTGGTGTATTGTCCGCTGACGATGCGTGTTGTGAGTTGATTGCCCTTGAGCCAGAGCATGGACGAGGGCATCCAGTCGTCATCGCCGCAACCAGCGCCGGGACGATTGGCAATCAACTGAGCGATGTTGTAAGACTGCGTTCCTTCGAAAGACCAGCTCTCCGACAAGCGAAAAGCGAAGCCGTAGAAGCGCTCGTCGCCACGAGTGTAGCCGTCCGAGATGTCTACCTCGGAGTGGTAGCGGCCGGAATGAGACGCGTCGTAGGTTTGTGTCATCTTGAGGGCTGTGGTACCTTTGTATACGACGTTGGTGACTTGTTGAACTGTCCCATCATGCTCTGCGCGAGAGGCGTCCCAGTTGCCAGGCAGAGTGCCGGGGTTGTAGAAAGGGTATGTGGCTTGAACAGCGAAGGGGAGAAGGGCCAAAGCACTGGCAGCGAGAGACTTGGGAGTGATCATGATGTAAAGAATGGTTTTGCTTTAGGGTTGATCAGGATGTCTTACGAAGTGGCCTAGATGGTGCTTTATATGTTCATTTAGCGTCTGACTTCGGAAGACATCGAGACAGTTGAGCCCATCAGAGAGAGACAAAGATCCATGTACTACGGTGTTTTTCCCGAGGACTCGAGACCACCAATTTCGTCATTGAGTACCAGTCTTACTGAATGTTCCATTTCATCGGAAAGGTTCGTCAACTCGAAGACAGTTTCAGGCTTTCAATCAAGCGCCGGTACCTGTGTCGCCAGTTGAGCCTGCCATGCATGGTGCATGCACTGAATGTGTATGGGCTATTATTCAGCCATCTTACTTGCATCAGTCAATGAAAGGAAATCAAGTGTCATGAGACTTCATTCGGTCAAGCATGGCGCAAGAAAATTCGATAGTGCTACTCTATTTGACTCACGTCATTGGACAGGGAACGCTGATAATCGTTCGTGATTGCTACCCGTCCAAATCAGGCAGGTCAATACCCGTGCATAGGCTACTCGACCTCCATACGAGACATACTGCTGTCCTAGACTTCAGCTGGGCTGCATGTCTCCGCCTGCTGCAACGCTACGCCGGTCAGCAACAAAGACTATCTTCTCCGGACAGGATTCCGGAAGTGGGACCGGCCACGGCACCGAGTGGAACCCGGGGAAGGAGATGTACATGCGGGGTCTACGTCAGGATTACATAAGCCATCAAATATTTTCGCTGCAGCAGACTCATCTCAGAATCAAAATCCTAACCAGTCGGCGACATCAATATTCACAAAAATGGCATCCGCAAACACAAAAGCGGCCCCGGCGGCTCCGGCTCTTCCCCCGAACGTGTCAATATTCACGCCAAAAGATGCAAGCGCGACAAAGAATCTTCTGAACGGCAAGGTCTTTACCCGCCTTACTATCACGGACAAGACACAACCGGCACAAATCTCGGCGGCGTTGAAGAAGGCACAAATCAGCGAAACCTTCTGCCTCACTCACCAGAACGTCATTTTGATTTTCGATCAGGATCAAGATACCCACCATGAGCATTTCCGGGTCGTATGCTTGGCTCTTAGAGATGCGGACATCGGATTGAGCGTTTCTGGATGCATTCACGACGCTCCGGAGGTCTTGCAGGCTGGGTTTCAACTGGACACGCTAAACTCGGGCTCAATCCTGGTCATTGATTTGATGCATGACGACGACGATGATGATGATTCGGACGATGAAGAGGCCAGCCTCGCTGCCTTGATGAACGGAGAGTCTGGCACGACGACATCTTGAGGCGTGCGCTATCGACAACAGCCCTGGCGGGGTCCTATAGTTTTATGAAAATGATTATCAAAAGTGGAAGCAGTTGTCAGGCCGTCAACCGGAATGATGGGATTTTCTACGACGAGGCGGTGGTCTTGACTTTTCAATGACCTCCGAGGGGGTTTGTGTATTCATAATTCACCTTTCACGCAAATAATCACAAATCATCCAACATTTTCTTGGTGCTTTTGCTAAGCAGGAACTCGTTATGGCGTGAGTCTTAAAGACTGGTGTAAAAGAGGCCTATAGGTCACCAGGCTGCTCATTGGCTCTCGAATTCCATATTCCCTCTACTCAATGTGATAAAAGAGGAAATTCCTTTCACCTGTCAATATCCTTACTCCCAGTCTAGACTTCAATAAATCGCGCCATCCAGGTATTAGTAATTTGCTTGGCTTCGTCTACTAGACCCATGTCTAGTAGCAATTGAACGGTTCCCCTGAGAGCACTCTCGAGGGCACTGAAAGTCCAGGTATGCGTGAAAGTAGCTGCTTCGCCGATAAACACAGTGTTAAACTGCGTTTGGTAGAAAGCGGGAAGGTAAAGATCTTGCTGCGAGAAGATCTGCATGGTGAAGGCTCCTGCATGGTGTTCATCCTGTTCCCAGCAGTGCCGAGCGGAAATGCCCGTCCAGTTCTCCTCAACGACATCGCCGTGGACTTGGATAAGAGCCCGTTTGATGTAGGCAAGGTGCTCCTGTTCAGACATGGAGCAAGCGACGGTAGCCTCGTAGTCAGAGAGGTACGATGCTAGCATAGTGCCTGGTCCAGTGGCGTTCAGGTCCCACGAAGGATAGCACACCTGGCCGAGCTGAGGCTTAGTGAGACGGGTGCAGCCGCCGAAAATGGGCTTCTCGAGGTGTTCCCAGAACCGAGTCTTGAACTGAACAGCAACCTTGACAGCATTACCGAAAAGGGTTCGATCAACAGCGCGCTTCAGAAGGCTTGAGTAGGGGGGCAGATCCCAGAACTTTAACAGGTTAAGTGGAACGCTGTTCATCACGTAGTCAAAGGTCTCGACTTCTTCGGGGGTGTTGAAAGGCTCAGCTCCAGTGGGTTTCCAGGTGACAGACACAGTCTTGTTTTCGTTGTAGTGAAGACCATTAACCTTGGCCCCGTACTGGATTCTGCCCTTCATCAGAGGCTCAAAAGCGGCTGGCAATCTACTGAGCCCTCCCTTGACAGTAACCCACTTGGTGGCGAGAAAGTAAACGGTCTCGTATTCCCACATGGGCCAGTAGATGTGGGATGGTGAAACCTCATCAGTGGTATTAAGGTCTGTTTTGATGACGTCTCGTAGGTAGGAGACTTCCGAATAATCGAACATGCCGTCTTCCTTAGCTTGCTTATAAGCTGCGAAAATGTTGGTGGCGTACATGCGAATTCGTTCGGCGTCGAGGCCCTTGAACTTGTCCAGAGCAGCAATGGCCTCGGCAGCAGCAGTGGCATTACTATAGACGGTAGGGTTTGCGTAGGCCGGGTCGGTTGCCACCTCAGTCTTTCCGGGGAACGTCCCATCAGGACGTCGAAACGGAGAATCGACAGGGGTGTTCGGAGAGCTTTGAATCCAATCCCAAAACTTAACTTGCACCGACTCATTGCCAGCGTTGAGCTCGTTGAGTACGTCGGCCAGCTGGAAAACGATGCGTTGATCATTGAATGGGAAGGTCTCGTTGGTCTCGGAGTCTGTGATCTCGACCGGGAAACGCATGGGCCCAAGCTCGTGATACTGGCCTTCCTCGGGGGAGGTACCGTTGAGGTAGACAGTTCTGAAGCGGCCACCGAGACGCTCGGATGACTCCAAGATCTTCCAGTTGTGAATACCAACGGAGTCCAGGAGTAGCTATGATCCAAACAGGTCAGTCTATGCACCCAAAGATCAATGGAGCCGGCAACTTAGACTTACAGACGACATCAGTCCAGACATACCGGCACCGAGAATACCGAACGACTTGTTCTTTGCCGCGGCGACAAATGCCTCATCAGGCTGCTTCTGCTCCAGGTAGGCCACGCCGTTGAACCACATGCTGTCGTCTCCTCCCACGTCTGCGAACGACCGTTTGGCGCTTCGTCGAGCCATGCGCTTGGTGACTGGAAGATCCTCAGATTGCCCCACTAGCTCACCATTGAGGAACGCACGAAGACACCCGCCATCTGTGTCGGTGGGTGTCAACCAGACGAACTTTGTTGGCCGCCTGTCCTCATGGTCCATGTGGCGCGCAGCTAGAGGATGGTCACCCACATGAGTTGTGCCGAGACGCTGCTTCGCGTCCGAGACGACGGCAGCACCGTCGCATGAGTCGTAGGTGATCGTGAGTTCACCATCTGCACTGCCGCCATACTCAATAACGACGTTATGAGCACTTCCTGGGCTGACCTCCGAAGGGGACAGGAACGTCACAGAAGGCTGATCCAGCGGCTTTGCCTCTGCCAAAGAACGCAAACCTCCCAGGAGGGGAATCAAGTGAATCGAGGACCGCATGGTTGACTCCTGCAGGCGATGGGCTGCACAGAGAGTTCAAGACATTATGAACGTGACAGACGCTCCCTTATAGAGTGGTGTATCGTCCGCGTAGAGTGGTTCTCGGAAAATGGCTCAATCAGAGCGTAATCCGGCTTGGTTCCAATGCCAAGGAAAGTTTACCGATATCGCCTATCCGGACGTTCGTCATGGCCAGGAAATGGGTTGCTTAGTCCAAAATGTGTCATGGACATGACCACTCGAGCAACAATGTGGGCTACTCCATGCCCGATAAGACCGTATCACATCCCATGCAAACAATATGGGCAGAGTAGCGATGTTCTTGTTTGTCGGTGAAGAAAAAAGCGTTCAGGTTTCCGTCCGGATCATGGGTCTAGATGTTGCCAAGAAGCTAAAGAGAGATGAGGATCGGTTGATAAGGCAGCATGCAGCAAAAATGGAGATAAGAACTGCAATTGAAAGGTTTGTGTCTGTGCAGATAAGAAAGACGTGATAGGTAGGTAAACAAATAGCCGACGCCAAGCAAGAAAAGAAGAGACCCTTGTCGTTTCCCCGCATTGGCAAGACGTTCAGCAATGATGGCGGTTGAGCCTCTGTGATGTGGTTAGTTGTTCCAAGCAGGAGTAAAATGCGAAGTTTACTTCATGGGGGGTTCGTGATGGTCACATTCTGAACTTCCGGCTTGCCCTTTGCTGTGTTGCATCCTCCAGGCATTGGTTTGGCCTCCTAAAGCTGACTTCAACGAGTTGGAACCAGGTTGATATAACGCCTCAGGCCCAAAGACCGTCTCAGTAGTCGGGAAGTTGTTTGTCGAACATGAGGATATTGGAATTGTTGAGGGGTATCTGATTCATGGTGAGGACTTACCTACCTCAGTTTCAGTTGATGGACTGGATCCATTGAACCCGTGGAAGCACGCGATAAAGGCATCAAAGGTTTCGATCGTCTGCGGGAAGGATATTGAGGAAAACCTGAGCATCTTCGCCAGTCTTCCCACTTCTTCGTATCAACTATCAGGCTTTCTATATGTTGCAAGTTCTCGGTGATAACGCATAGGGTTGATTTCGGTGTATCGCTCTCCGGCCGGTCCGTTGTACGCCACTTCTCACTACATTGGAAGACCTCGTTGGGCAATCTGAAATCTTCTCGCCGGACCGATGGCGATCAATCGAATCGACATCCGGAAAGAGTTCTTTTGCAGCTTCTTCTAGATCGTGTCGAGGAATCGCTTGCCCAATAACTTCCTCAGGGAGAGCCTCAATCTTCACCTCGGGTGTGTCAAGCAATGAGGCATCCGATGCTTCGATCTTGATCGTTATGTTGTTGTTGTTGTTGCAAGCCAGCTGTGCAAGTCGCTCCTTCTCCTTGCGACTCTTCAGAGTTTCGGTGAAAATGTATTCCGTATTGGCGCTGATCAATCGTCGGTTCGCCTTGGCCAAAGACTCCATAGCAGCTTCGTACTTTGTGCGAAAGGGGATGAAGCGTTTCTCTGCTTTGCTGAAAAGCATGTCGGACTTCTCTTTGCGTTTTCTGACCCTTTCGCATTGCTTGTACAACTTTCCCCCTGGCGTCTTGGCCTCCTCGAAGTCCAGATAGACGCCCAAGTGAATCTCGTTCCTGTCGCGCGTGTCTTTTACCGAATAAAATTTTGTCATTTCTTCGAAATGTTTGGGCTTCACCTCATCGAGGCGTCGCTGCATTTCGTCCTTCTCTGCAACGGCGACATCAACCTCTTCAGCGAGGTCGCAGAGGAACTCATCGACGACCCAGTGTGCGGTTCTCGCGGGTTTGCCACAGGCGTCGCACGCGACTCTGGTCATTGTTCGCAGATCGTCCATCTAATTAATTAGCATTGATTCGAAATTCTGGCTCGTTTGGCTTAGATTGACCCCAATCGCGTGAGATTCTGGTGTATGGACGTCGTGGAGGAAGTAGGTGAATTGCGAGATGGGAGCAGTGGACGCGTCGCGTTCACTCCCGGGGCAGGTCGTTCAGCGCGTTCAGGGGGCTGATGTCCCCGCCTACCTCGAGCATGTGTAGGCCGCCAAATCCTCGGTGCTCATGATGAATGATTTATCTCAAAGAGAGACATAAATGGGTTTTCATTTCATGTTTACTTAACATAATGCCCTGGTTCCGGTGAACTCGTTCGTTGAATAGCTCGGAGTGACACTCATAGATGAATTTTTGTTGACCGGCACACGCTACCAAGACGGTATTGTCTGCAAGGCATTTCAGAGCAGCAAATTTGGCATCATGAACGATAGACTATCATTCGTCGCGACGAGTTTCTTATAGACTCATATGAAATCACTCCTCGTAACAAAAACATGTTCGAGTCTCCGTACATAGGTATTTTGATAAACTTGATGTCGCCAGGTTTCACAAACTTACAAGCCACAGCTCATTTCTGGGTAATTCTGATGAGTTGAAACTGACTCGAAGTCTCAAATTTCCCATCCTTCAATAGCCATTTCCTTCGTTTGCACCTTTGTTACCTCCTTTATCCTTCCTCAGCAATTCCTTGGCCTCCGCACACTCCTCCTCGCAATCTTGCGGCGCCGTCTCCCCCAAGTCCTCAACCTCTAGGCTCTTGACCAGGCGCTCCCTCACGCTCGCTGCTTCAAGTTTCTCCAAGTCTGGTTCGCCCCCATTCCCTTCCGGCTGTTGCATCTGCCACTTCAGGATGTTGACCGCCGATCGGAAGTAGGGCTGGTGCCTAGCTGCGATACTTCTCGTCCTGCTGGATCGCAAAGGCCTGATGGCAACGACGGACGGCTGAGTCAACGGCTGAGATGACGACTCACTGACCAACGAAGGAGTTCCAGTAGTCCCTTCAACGACGAGATGGGGCATGTCGGAGAGTGAGGGCGACACTGACATGGCCTCCACCTGCTCAGTCTGGCTCGAAGTGCATGCGAATTCTGGCGGCGGCGTCCGGTAGTCCTCACACACGCACGCGTCCAAGTCTCCGACTGGTAGCACACGATGCTGTTCCGCCTCGCGCTGAAATATCGACGCGGCATTGGATAGCCGGACCTTTGAACGTGAAAGGTAAATATGAGCTTTGTTGGCTTCCTCGTCGATTTCAGGCTTGTCTAGCCAGGCCCATTTCACTCGGCGCTGGGCCCTCTCCAGGCGTTCCTCGCCTGCCTGCAGGCAGACGATAATTTGTTTGAGAGCGACTTCAGCTGCGTCTCGCTCGGCTCTTAAATCTGCGAGCTGGGCATTGTGTGCCACGGAAATCGAGTGCGCCCTCTCCGAGTTGATCTCAGCAGTCCATTTCTCCTCTTCCGCGCGATGGAGATCCTCGAGGGCGGAGTGGTATTTGGTGCTCTGTAGGCTACGGTTGTTGACATTTGGGACATACGAGGCGATTGTTACAGCGTCCATCTTGGCGGATGAAGTCTTGTAAGGGATCAATGAGATGTGAAGGCGCGTACCCTAGTTGAGGTTGAGAAAGAGCAATGGCTTTCCAAACGCGAAGACGAGATGTGCAGCACTTTTTAGGGGGCACAGTCTTGACTGGGGATCGAAGCTGGATTCTCTAAGGGGGCGGGCGTGATGTGGAATGTCGTGCCTCCTTACATGTAGGGAGGACATTGCGAACGCGTCGCGGTGGCTGGACTACCAACCAGCTCTCTGCAGTGCTGATATGCTACACCAATAAATTGAGACAGCGATCGAGAAAGATGGTAGATCTTTGTATTCCCCGATTTAATGGTATGCCCATTATGTTGCAATTGGAAAGCCCACTTCAGTAGCAGCTATGCGTCTGAATAGTGGTGTCTTGACTTGTTGGTTGTCTGCATGACCTCCATGTCCCAAAAGAAAACATAAAAAAAAAAACTCACTTTGTTTAGGTGATTGTGATTGATTCTCATGAAAAGCCTCCGACATAAACATTCTTAAGCTGAGCCATCCACTGGTAGCCATCCCCTTCTCTCAGCTTCCGCCCTGGACATGACCTCCATGATCCCCCACCGCGTGTCGATGGATTCAAAGGGCTTGGCTGCCTGTCTAGGCCCGTATCCAAACATGTTCAACAAATCATCCTTGTGAGATTCATTGAATTCCCGGCTGTCATCGTCATGAGATCCTGCCATGAACTTTGCCCACACGTTCTCCGGGTCCATCCTGACGAGATACCTTGTCTTGCCGACTTCGATAACAGTATCATCATCTAGCTTCGAAATTTTAATATCCTCTTCATCCCAAGACGGCAGTTCCCCGCAAGAATGCACAAGCGGCTCGACTTTCGAGGGCAAGTCCTTCTTGGTCGGGTAAGGCCGATGCCTCTTCACCCTCTTGTCAGTGCGGTTCGGACCGGCCGCGATCAGGCTCGGAAGCGCCCTCTCGCCAACGGGGCCTGCCACATTGCGCGCCCTATCGCCAAACTCATAAACACGCTCCTTCTCCCAGTCGATGACAGGACGCGGCCCCTTCGCCAGCTGCGCGGCGTTGGTGTTGGCGTCGTGCATGACTTCGACGGCGCCCCAGTACTCATCGCTTGCTGGCCGCACCCGCCGTTCAGCAACCTCAACCCGTTCCTTCAGCTGTTTGAGCTTCTTCTGCGCGCGCTTTTGTCGGTGCTCTGCCAGTTCCAGGACCTTGCGAGCGGCATCGACCTCGTTCTGGGCGCGGTATACTTCCTCGCGGGCATCCTCCAGGTCGTCCAAGGCGCCGCCACGCAGTGTCAAACTGTCGTCACAGGCGACCCTAAATCTCATGGTCCGGTCGGTCCAGCGTTCCGCTTCAGTGAGGGCGCATGCGTGATTAGTGCCCGGAGCGTGGTCGGCGTGGATTTCGGGGTGATTGCATGGTGCTGTGGGTGGTGTTGTTGAGGGTGGTTCGCTCATCTTGATGACGATAAAATGAGAAGTCGTCTAGGGCCAATTGATTATAGTATGGATGACGATGAATGGGACAAAATGAACGGGACAAAATGAACGAGCTCAGCTTGAGTTTCGTGATGAAAAAGGTTGCAAAAGAAGGGACGTTTAGCTAGGGGATAAGGTGGCAGCGCGTAAATAATCGCACCCACCCTTACAGTATCAGCGCATTTTATGAAGAATTCTTTTGTGAATTTTTATATAACTAGGGATATATAAGAGGTCCTCCTTACTCTAACTACCCCCTATATATCTAGTAAACCGCCCTTATTAACTACTACTACGCTATAGTAATTATATATATATCCTTAAGTTCCTTTAATAGGGCGCTATACTTTAATAATATAAGATATTTAATTTAATTAATATTATATAGTTTATTTATCTTAAAGTTTATTTTAATATACTTAAAATATCTTTATACTTTAGTTTAATAATATATTATCTTATTAAAGTATATTAATAGAAAGTAGTAATATATTTAATATACTATTAAGCTTTATACTAGGGGATTAAGTTATATATATAAAAATCTATATACTTTATTTTAATTCTTTTAAGTAATTATAAAGAAACTATTACTATTTTTAAAGTAATAATAGATAGTATTAATATAGTATAGTAATAATATCTTAATATTAAAGGAGTAATAAGTTATAGTAACGTAAAGAGGGAGATACTTACTTTTTAGCGATTTATACTCTCTTTATATACCTTTATAAGTAGCTATAGAAGTTTCTCTATAAACTATCCTAGCCCTTAAATATTTCCCCGTGAGAGTTATATAGCAGTTAATAAGGTACGCCTCTAAGCGGCAAACTACGGAAGAAAAGTTAGAAGGGAAGAAAGATTACAGTATCAGCGCGACGCGTTGACTCCACTTGGCTCGAGTATGAGTGCCCTGTACCTAAAGTGGTGGCACGCCTGCATCGCAACTTGTCAGTCGACCTCTTAGGTTGCACTTGCATTCACTTTTGTTGTGCGACTCGATGTATATAAAATCGAATTAGTTGCGAACGGAGGTGATTTCTATGTTATTGCTCGCAAATCTACGGGGATCTTACGCTTGAATATATTTGTCAATAAGTACTGTGTTAGCAGCTTCCGGGTTCTTCAACTAGACGTCGTGCGATTGACAACCACGACTGAGTCTCTGCCATATGAGAATTCTCTCTGTCTCCGACTTGATGCATTGACGATTCGAAACATGTATTCTCTCTTAGCTCTGAAGTATTCGTTTGTTCCTTACCTAGAAATCTAACCATATTGCCATCAGTTCAAGTCAACATTGCGGCGCTTTTCATCGACGGCTAACGAGTGCCCGGCTTTGGTCTGAAGGTTGTACACAGCAATAGTCAAATAATACATTGTAGAAAGTTCTACGAATAAACACAGATTGAAGAATAAAAGCATGCAGGCGCATGGATCGCTTATGACATGTCTATGTACATGAGTCCAATATAAACAGCAGAACCATCTCGCAGCGTGACGAGATAATCAGTAATTGTACAAGTCTAGTTTGACAGCATCACTAAAGACCTCTTTACGCGGCCGTGGGAGCGTAGGCGAAGAACTCCTTGACAGCGACACCGGCATACGTGCTGCTGCCAGACGCAGTCAGGACAGCTCTCAGCGCAGTCGTAGACACCTTGGTGAACTTGACCTCGGCAGGCGTGTCAGTGACATCCGTGGGGTACGAGGGCGCGTCGACGGCCTTCCACGCGGTACCGTCCTTGTACTCGAGCTTCCACGAGGCAGGCGGCGCAACACCGACAGAGGATCCCGCAGCCTGGTCGGCGAAGAAGGCCATGGCGGCGCCATTGAGCTCCTGGGTCGCGTTCCAGGTGAGGGTCAGGGTGCTCTCCTTGGGGGACTGCTCGGCGTTGTAGGAGGACCAGTAGTCGGGCGGGAGGGGCGCCTCCTCGACGCGCTCGTCGTTGATGGCCTTGATCCAGTACTGGATGGGGGTCTCGCCCTCGGAGGCGGCGACGGCCTTGGGGGCGACGTTGCGGGTGGGCTCCTTGGCGGCGGCGGCGCGCTTGGTCTGGACGACCTTGTTGATGGCGGGGGGCTTGGCGGAGTCGTCCCAGGTGAGCTTGTCGATGGCGATGGAGCGGCGGAAGTGCGTGCCGCCCTCGGCATCGCGGGTGTGGTAGACCAGACCCCACTCACCGTTGCTCAACTTGTAGGCACCAGGGTGAGAAGTAGTAGAGGAGACGATATCAAGGAAGACACCCTGGAAGGTCCAGGGACCGAGAGGGCTGGAGGCGGTACCATAGGCCAGGCAAGCGTGGTAGCTGGTCGGGGTGCAGGGAGAGTCGGCGCCGGCGTTGTTGGCGGCGTAGAGCATGTAGTAGGTGTCGTCGCGCTTCATGAGCCAGGGGGCCTCGAAGAAGCCGGTGAGAGAGTCCACATCAACAACATCGCCCTTGATCGTGATCATGTCCTTGTCGAGCTCGTAGCCCTTGAGGTAGCCGAAGGTGCCGAAGTAGATGTAGACCTTGCCGTCGGTGTCGACCATGACGGTGGGGTCGATGTTCTGGATGTCGTTGCCGGGGGACGGGACAGTCTGGGAGATGATCGGGCCGGAAGGATGGGCGTCCTTGAAGGGGCCGAGGGGGCTGTCAGAGACGGCCACGCCGATGGCGAAGGGGTCCTTGGCGCTGCTGCTGGCCTGGGTCACGGGAGCATACATGTAGAACTTGCCGTCGGCGCCCTGGACGATCTGGCTGGCGTACGCGGTGCCGGCGCTGGCCCAGGAGAAGATGGCCTCGGGCTGGGCGACGTCCTGGTGCAGAGTCCAGTCTCCGCCGGCCGGGTCGGGGTTCTTGGCCTCGAAGATCTGCCACTCGTTCATGACGAAGCCGTTCTCGGTCGGGCCCGCGGCGTCCCGGCCGGAGAGGATATAGAGGGTGTCATTGACGATGAGCGGCGCCGGGTCGGCGGAGTAGATGGAGCCATCGGCCAGGATAGGGTTGCCGGTGGACGTGAAAGTCTTGGAGGTCGCCTGTCGGCGGACAGGGATGACGCCTGCATGCAGGGGCTGAGCCAGCAGCGAAGTAGCGAGGCAAGCCCGCAACAGGTTGGAGAGCATTTTGAGAAATGATCGGAGGAAAAAAAGAATGACTGAATACACACAAAAGAAGGACGGTTGAAAGAACGAACAAGCTCACTGAGTTGACTTGGAACTCGAGTTGGCACTAAGGTCGGGGAATTCTTCCAAAGGGCTGAGTGTCAGGTTTTAAAGAGACTTAACTGGATTAACCTTAGGAGGGGCATCCACTTTTCCTCATCCCTGAATTTCGTTCGTGATACGAATAAATTGACAATTGCACCAGATCAGCCAACAGGGGGCAAATCATCACTAATTGTGACGGCGTCTAGCCACTTAAACTGGGGTAGCCATGAGACTCGGTTGCGTTAAACGACCTGCCCAAAGCAACTAAACGGAGCAACCCGGCTCAACTCAGCCATAAGTCAGCGACCTTTTGCTGCCCGTTCTCATCCCCTTCAAATGTATTTCAACTCCGCCCTACTCTCAAGTACTATAAATGCGTTTTGCTCGATACGAGGTTGCCCCTCCAAGACTAGGACGAACCATCCGTGGATTTTGATTTCCCCGGTGGGAGGACCGGGGCGTCTCATTGCGACTCTTTCTACTTGCGACCCAATCACGTTGCACAGAGACCGACACCGAAGGGTTGCATCGCACGGGGGATGGGCAGGTGTACCCCGCGTTTGCTGCCCATTCCGTGCATGAGAGCAGGACGCCAGGCTCGGTGGGATGTCTACTTCATGGTTCGCTTGAGGGTATCGCGTAGTTGACCCTCGTTGACTGGGAAGATTATGGTCGCGATGCACAAAACTCGGATCATCCGCCCGATCCATGGTTACATTCGGTTGCCTGGCCCGAACCAAGAAACAAGCGGTGCGAGCTTTGATGCGAAAATCCACCATTACCTTGCCTGATGTTTCTTCAATTAACCAAAGAAGCGATGGAATCTGTTCCGCCGAGGCGTGGGATTCATCGGGAACGACACCGGGTTCAATGTAGCATCGCCCATCTGCAGGAACGTAGATCGGTCATAGTCTATCGCCTTTCTAGAATGTCCCTCAGAGTCGAATGGTACGGTGCCATCAATAGTGTGATCAAAATCCGAATCGGAAAGTCTATATAATCATGATAATCCGTTGGCGTTTGTAGCTAGAGTCTAGCACTTCAGACAAGGCAGAGAGCAATTCAGCTCAGCTCAAGTCATCGTGATTTCCGCCATGAAGTTCACCCTTGTGCTCGCCGGCCTGGTGGCGACCGTCTTCTGCCAGGACAACTTGGGCCTAAGCACCGGTTACATCACCCTCACGACCGCAAACTTCAACCTCCAGCTGGTCCGCAACGCCCAGGTCCTTGCCTCCCTCAAACCCGCCGGCGACACCTTTGATTTCCTCCCCTTCGACTACCTCTCTAAGCGTGCACGCAACGGCCAGTACCACTGGGGCGATATCACTTTCCGCTACCGCCAATCCGGCGCCACAGCATGGACCGACGGCAACTCCGCATCGGCCCGGCAAACGGTCACGGCCCTCACCGCGGGGTCCGGCGTCCTCGCTTCCTCCCGTCTCGGCCCCACTCTGCCGACCGGGCCGCTGAACATCACCCGCGAATGGCTCGACGTCTCCGGGGACCTCGGCCTGCGCTTCACAATCCAGAACTCGGGCTCCTCCGCCGTGGAGATTGGCAGCCTGGGCTTTCCGGCCGAGTTCAACTCCATCTTCACAAACCGCCTCGCCACAGACATGCAACGCCTCTGCTCCCTCTCGGACCCCTACATCGGCATGCACGCCGGCCAAATTCGCGTTGCCCCGATCCGCGGGACTGGCGCTGCCCTTGTAGTGACTCCGCTTGGAGACACGCCCCTGGAGGCGTACCGCAACCTCCCGGAGACGTACTACTCCGACACAGCCTACGGCAGCCAGACGTTTGAAGGCTTCTACGAGTGGCAGACCCTCACCAAAGCCTGGGCTGAGAACGAATGGCGCGCACAAACACCCTGGAACATACCCTCTTCAAAGACTCTTCAGCCCGGCCAGTCTCTCCAGTTCGGCGTCCGCTTTTCCGTCGCAAAGTCTGGCGTGCGCGGACTCGACGCCGCGGTTCGGGGCACCAACACTCCCACCGCCGTGGGCGTGCCTGGCTACATCGTCCCTCGCGGCGAGCCAGCTCAACTCTTCCTTCAATCTCAATCCGCCGTCAAGTCCCTCGTCTCCGAACCCGCCGGCGCACTCACCGTGACCCTTATCTCATCTGGCAAATACACCGTCACCCCCTCCGCCTCCGCCTGGGGCCGCGTTCGCCTGACCATCACCTACGCGGACAACAAGATCCAAACCGTCCATTACTACGTGACCAAGCCCTCCACCGAAGCCGTCGCAAGCCTCGGCCGCTTCCTCACGACCTCGCAATGGTTCAACGACACATCCGACCCCTTCGGCCGCTCCTCCTCCGTCATGACGTACGACTACGAGACAAAGTCCATCGTGACCCAAGACTCGCGCGCCTGGGTCGCCGGCCTCAGCGACGAGGCTGGTGCGGGTTCGTACCTCTCCGCGTTCATGAAGCAAGCCATCCAGCCCGCCGCGGACGAGGTGACCAAGCTTGAGCAGTTCGTCGACAACGTGCTTTGGAAGACGATCCAGACGACCGACTTTGGCGTCCGCAAGAGCATTTTCTTCTACGAGCCCGCGGCCGTGCCGAACTACAGGTACAGCACCAGCATCGATTGGACTTCGTGGACGTCGTGGAACAAGGCGGCTGCGTATGCTATTGATCGCGCGTATAACTATGTGCACGTCGCCGGCGCGTATTGGTCGCTGTACCGCGTCGCGAGGGCGTACCCGGCACTGGTGAAGAGCCACACGTGGGACTGGTATCTGAACCAGGCGTACAGCACGGTCATCAGGGGCATGAGAAACGATGTTGGGTACAACCGTGTCGGGCTGATGGGCGAGACGGTGTTTGGAGAGATTTTGACAGATTTGATCCGCGAGGGGCAAACGACGAAAGCGAATACTCTGTCGACGAGCATGCGATCGAGAGCGGCGCAGTGGGATACGGAGGAAGTGCCATTTGGAAGCGAGATGGCTTGGGATTCGACTGGCCAGGAGGGGGTTTACTACTGGGCCAAGTGAGTATAGGTTTTCTCGATGATGATTGTTGAATATGCTGACTTTAGTTTCACAGGTACTTTGGCTTCACCAACACCGCTACGAAGTCGGTCAACAGTGTGCTGGGCTTCATGCAAACCCTTCCTCACTGGGGCTGGAACGGAAATGCCCGCCGATACTGGGATAATATGTAAGTGATGCTATTTCATTGGTTACGACCCCCCATGATCGTTTGTCGCCCTGTTTTTGAACATTACTTTGGCACCTTTCACAAACAGCACTTATTCCATTGCCAATACCCATTACCCAAATCTAGGGGTATCCATACCCAAATCACAAACCCATGGGTATCCAAAACGGCTACCTCTTACCCATGGATAGCCAGATCCATACCCAAACCATACCCAAACCATACTCCAACCCATGGGTATCCATGACAATCCCCCATTATCCATATCATACCCGTGGATACCCAGAACCAGAACCATGCTCATATCCTACCCGTATCCCACCCATTTTCAATTCAATTACCCAGACCATCCCTATGCCTATATCTTTGCACACCCGAATGGAAAACCGCATTCAAAGTAACGCGGGTGTATGCCTAAACCATACCCATTACCCATTACCCATTACCCATTACCCATTACCCATTACCCATTACCCATTACCCATTACCCATTACCCATTACCCATTACCCATTACCCATGGACACCCATACTCGCGGATATCCATAACCATTCCTATCCCAAACCATCTTATACTGGGTCATCTCACTGTATGGAGTAGTATGCCAAGTGGTTTAAATGCTTTTCCCTTACTGTGAAACCCCTTACTGGTTGGGCTGGAAAGTTTTCTCAACATACCTACCCAAGTCATAGCCATACCCATACCCAAGGGTACCCATCATTTCCCACTACCCATTACCCATATGGTTGTTCACACAGTTACCCAAATCCAAACCAACCCGTATACCCATGGGTATCCAAAACTAACACACCCAGCTACGGAGGCAAACTCCGGCGCATCGAGCGCCAAATCCACCACTACGGCTCCGCCCTCAACGCCCTCCCCCTCCTCTCCGCCTTCCGCTCCGCCCCGACCGACACCTACCTCCTGCGCACCGGCTACGCCGGCACCACCGGCCCGCTCTCCAACATCAACGCCGACGGCTTCGCCGCCGCCTCCTTCCACTCCTGGCCCGACACCCTCAAGTGGGACGGCATCAGCGGCGACTACGGCCCGGGCTTCCTCGGCCTCGCCCTCGGCTCCGGCACCTACGTCGTCCAGGACGCCGAGCTGGGCTTGGTCGCGTTCGGCGGGACGCTGACGTCGTCCGGCAGCAGTGTCAGCGTCGTGACGAAGGATGCGGTCAGGCGCAAGGTGTTTATTGGCCCGTTGGGGGTGTTGGTCAGTGTGGATGCGGGGATTGTGAGGGAGGTCAAGTATGTGGCGGCGTCGAAGACGGTGGACGTCACGCTCGCTCAGCTGGATGGCGTGCCTAAGGCGGCGAATGCGGTTGTCTGGGTCGAGGGCGGTGGGAGCTGGAAGGTCACCGGGTCGGGCGTCACGCAGGCGAGAGGGGGTTGGCAGGTTGCGCTCTCGGGGGACAGTGTTGTCGTTCAAGTCTTACCCGCTTGAGCTCTTCGGGGTGTCTATTTCTATTCCATGTATATATTCCACCAACCCGATTCAATCCCAAACATTCATCCGCGGCAAGCCATCACAACTCCTTCTCCAACACCACAAAATACAAATCATCCCTCAACGCCTCGCCCCCCACCAGCTCCTTATACGGAAACTCCGTCCTCTCCCCCGTCCTCCTATACCCCCTCCTCTCATACCACGAAATCAGCTCCTCCCTAACCCAAATAACCCACATCTCAATCCTCCCCACCCCCCACTCCCGCCGCGCAAACTCCTCCGCATGCCCCAACACCCTCCGCCCGACCCCGCCGGCCTGCCTCTCCGGATCAACCGCAAACAGCCCAAAATACGCCGTCCTCCCGTCCAGTTTGCGGAGCACCTCGCAGCACGAGAGCGGCGCGCCCGCGTCCTCGTCCGTGACCAGCAACACCACCCCGTCCGGGTGCGTGATCTTGGCCCGCAACCCCGCCTCGTCGATGCGCTGGTCCGCGACGAGGTCCGCCTCCGTCGTCCAGCCCTTGCGCGAGGAGAGGCCGCGGTAGGCGGAGCGGATGAGCGGGAGGAGGAGGGGGATGTCGGTGGGGGGGGGGGGGCGGAAGGAGAGCGGCGGTTGGGGATGGGAGACTGTCATTTTGTGTGTGTGGTGGTGTTTGTGCGGGTTTGGTGTTGCTGTTGAGCGGCTTGTCGTTGGGTGGGAATGGACAGAGTTGGAGTTGTGGCGCGGTCTTGTGTCGCGATTGGACGGCTATGAAACAACTCCCACGTTGGATGCAGAAAAGGTGACAACGACTGAAAGATGCAGTTAAGAGACTTGACTTTCGACACTCGCAAATCTTGAATCTGGAAAACATCCAACATCTTAAATAAACCCCCACCACACCGAATCACACCAGAATCCACAGGAACGGTAAAGTCGGATCGCATCGCAAAAGCCCCATCCAGACCGAGTCTCACACATACCTCTCTCAGCTTTGACACAGGACACACGGCAAACCTCGCCCCCATTGCCCTTTCTAATCCCTTACCAGGCCTGTTTAAATTCAGCTGCCCACTAAATCTACCCGCCGGCGCCACCGCCCAAGACCCCCCACCACGAGTCAATTAAGGGCGCGACACGGACGACACGAATGACATTTTCGACACGTTACCGCCCTGCCGGACGCCTGCCGGTGTCTTCCCGCCGAGGTCGGCCCCAATTTCCTCTCTTCGACCCGAGTCAAGTTCGGCGGTAAGTGGGCGCCCATCGAACACAGAAGAAAAATGACGTGCCTGGTCTTATCTTGACTTTCTTCATTTAGACTGGAGAGGAAATTTACGCAGCCATGATTTGCTACGCTAAAATTCAGAAACAATAATGAACAGTTGACAAGTGCCGTTCAGCCCTTGGGTGACATGCCATTCACGACAGCAAAGATATTCACCATACTATCCATCACATAGTCCAAAACAGAAGAATCATTAGGGAAAAGGCTCACGCAAGCTCCGATATTTTCTAGATCGTGGGTATCACTACAACACGCTACACTCAAATACGATGCGACGCCATGCTCATGCTTCGCAATGCAATGCCAATGTTTCGTTTCAATGCTCTCTCCCTGATCCTGCGCCCCTTTCCATGAACCGAAGAAGGACAAGCTCTTCACTTTTTACCCTTGGGTTCGCGCACCTTCACACCCTGCACCGAGTCCCACACGCTCGCGCTCACCTTGCGCGGAATCTTGCGCCCCCTCAGCCGCTGGTCAATCAGCCACATGCCCACCACAAACTCCTGCTTGCTCAGCATCCCGCGCCCGCTGCGGTCGACCAGGTCCCACACCTCGGCGAGCTCCTCCGTCGGCAGCCGCGACCGCCGCCAGATCTCGCGCGCCACAATGTTGGCCACGCAGTCGGCCGCGTCCTGTGGCGGCGGCAAGACAGCATCTGACTGCAGCGCCTGCGGGAGGAAGGGCGTGAGCAGCAGAGTGCCGCGGTTGCTCGCCCAGACGGCCTCGTACCGGCGGCGCTCGCGCTCGGTGATCTCGTCGCGCCAGCGGCGGCGGGCACCCTCTGCGTGGGAGTGCTTGTTGCTAGCCTTTTGATGCTTCTTCTTGCGGATTTCGTCCTCGTCGTCGGACTTTGAGGGCGGCTGGCGGAGGGTCTGCCGAAGCCGCGGGGACTTTGTGCGGTTTGGGAGGGCAGGCGGGGAGAGGTTTGAGTTGCCCGTGTTAGACGGCGTGAGTCGAGCTGCGGCGAGGGACCCAGCCATGATGGCGTTGGAGAGGGAGTTCAGCGGCAGGCTTGTTGTAGATGATGCCGGCGTGCGGCGAGGGGTTGCGCGGGTGGGCGAGCTGTTGACAGACGAGCGACTGGGTGTGCTTAGCGCCGAGTGTGTCTGGCGGTTTGGCGGTCTCACGGGGGTCGCATCGGGCACGGCCGTCAAGCCGGAAGACGCTGACACGAAGGTATCATTAGATGAGCTCGTGTCAGCAGTCGATGGCCTGGTCGCGGAAGTCGGACGTGAAATCTCCTGCAGCGGAAGGCCGTGACCATAGACCGATGCCATGCTCCTGGGCTTCCTCAACGGGGGCGCTTCCGGCTCCTTCGCTTTTGAAGCTGTACCACGGGGTTGAGGCGGCGTTGGCGGCCGTATCTTTGCTTTTGACGCTGGCCGCTTAGGCTGAGGAGAGACAATTTCTGTCTGGATCCTGCTGACTGTTGGTGGTGAGCTCGGAGCTGCCTGCTTTGCCTTTGTCGTACGTGACCTCCGTGGCTCAGGAGCAACAGGGGGCTCTTTCGAGTCTGGTCTCGTAGGTTGGATGGAGGCTGCCTTGGCCAGAGCAGGCATCGACCGCGTCTCCACGACCTCAGCAGCAGGTTGCAACCCCACAGGCGGTTTCCTCTTCTGCACCACCTGCTCCGACTCAGTCCTCCTGTGCGGCGACCTCTTCGCTGGCGATCCAGGCTGTTTCGACGGTTTCGCAACCGGCTTCTTCATCCCCACATCCGACAACGTCCTCTGAAGAGCCGGCGTAGGCGTAATCGGCCTCGGCTTAGGCTTCGTAGCCGGCTTCTGGCTCTTCGGCGTGACTGCCTCCACCTCCCTTTCCACCGGCGTGGGCGTGATCGGTCTCGTCTTGACCTTCGGCTTCGACTTCACCACCACCGGCCGCTCCTCGATGCCCATCCTCGCCGCCTTGGCCCTCGCAGGGCTCATCTCCCTCTCAGGCGTCATCGTCCTCACCGCAGGCCTCCTCCTGCCGTCCCCGCCGCTCTTCTTCACAGGATCGACGTCCTCGCTCCGCTCAAACATGGTAATAAGGTGTCCGGTGGCCGGTATGGACGTCGTGTCAGGCAGCCCCATCACCCCCTCCTCCTCGAGGCTATCCCTCCGGCTGCGCAGGCTCCGCGCGCTCTGCATCTGGTGCAGCTGGTTCACCTGCGCGGGCGTCAGCGCGGACGGGCTCGGGTGCGGCTGCGGGCTAGGCGAGGCGCTGCGCGAGGCAGCCAGCGCGGCGGCGATGTAGCTCGGGCTCTTGGGGTCGAGCTTCGTGTGCGGCGTCAGGTGGGATGCCGTCGAGGCGGCGGCGGGGCTGCTCGCGAGGAAGGAGGACAGGCGGTCGCGCATGTCGGCGGTGCCGTCGCGGCCGAAGGTGGTGCTCGTCGCGACGCTCGTGCCGGTGTGCTGGCGCTGGATCGGGCTCGTGCTCCGGCTGCGGTCGGCGGCGGCGTTTGCTGCGAGAGCCGGGGCGAGACTGCCCCCGCGGACGCCGATGTTGGCGGTCGGTTTTGGGGGCGGGACGGGCTTGGGTTTGGTCTTGCTGAAGGCGAGGTTTGCGCCCTTCAACGCCGCGGCAGCGTCGGAGGCGCCGCCGCCCGTGTGGTGGTGGAGGCTCTGCTGTGTGTTCGTCATCATGCCGGTTGACGGCCGCGGGGTGGGATGGTGGTCGGTGGTGGGAGGAGTGTCGGCATCGGATTGGGAGGGGTTTGGTTCATGCGGTCGACGATGGTTGGAGCATTACATAGGAGGTATCGGTATTTCGAGGGAGAAACGGTCGCGATGCCCTCGTTTGCGATGTAGATGTACCTGTGTGGGTTGCTTGAGGGCAGCGTCGAAGGAAGGGATGGGGTGTCGTTTGTTTGATGTAGGTAGGTAAATAGGAAGAAGATACGAGGAGGTGTCAGGGGGAGGGAGACGGAGACGACGACGGAGTGCGTGGTGTGTGAGTGTGGTCGTATTGGATCCGGCTGCGCCGCAGAAGTGGAAATACCTAGGCAGGTACTCTGTAGCTGATTATTGATTATCCACCCTCACCCACGCAAATAGCAGCTGCCCACCGCACTCTCCACGTCTGCTGCTGCTGCTGCTGAGTGAGCTCCAGCTTTCTGCCTTTCTGCCCGTGCGGAGAAGGTCGTCGGATGGGATGATTGGGGGAAGCTGCGGCCGATTCAGATGAACGGGTGGCCCGGTGACCTTCTCTCGCAGGCGGTGGAATGGATATTCCTTCCAGGTCGTCCCTCTGCAGCAAGCTCCGGCATTCCACTGCCAACTGCAGCACCTGTAAGGCTGAGACACGGCGCCGCTCTTGACAGCCGACAGCTGCCTGTGTTCATGACCTTACAGGGGGCATGTTCCCATCCTGACACAGTGACGCAAAGAATAATATATGGGGAACTGAATTTGGGGGACAACCGAGGAACCGCCAGGGAAACACACAACCACCACCGAAGATCTCGACATCACCGGCGTCGTCATAGCGGATCTTCTGGAAATCTGCCCTGACTAGACCACCACCCCGTCACGCTGCCGACGGGCTAATAAAGCCTACTTAGGTTTCCGTTCACTCCTTCATTCGGACATTTTGTCAAGTTTTAGCTCCCGTCTTACCGGGCCTCCCGCCCATCGCCTCTCACTCACCACATACATAATCCGGCATCCTCGGCATTTATCATCATCACCAGACCAAACACACAAAAGTCATGATAAATCAGCGATGCACGCATCACCCCTTTTTGTACTACTTTAAGAAAATACCTACTGGGTCCATGGTAAAAAAGAGTTGAGCTTTGATAGCAACAACACAAAACTACAAAGTCTTACAAAAAAAGGCTGACAGAAAAAAGAGAAGGAGCACACTCCGGATGCGACCCGCCGCCAATGGTCAAGTACTTAAAAAAAGGCCAAAATCAAACACAAACGCAAACAAATCGCAAACCAAACTCCAATTGTTTGACCGACCCCTCCCTTTCCCTTTACACCTTCCTTCGAAAATGAGGTATCAAAAAGACACCCGTTTCCTCCCGTCCACCCGTCCCCCCACCGAATGGGTATGTCCAACCAAAAGGAGAGAGAACCAAAGCCGTCTCGAGGTCGGGGCTATACATGTGCAGACGGAAGTCTGGAAGAAGTAATAACGACACAAGAAAAAGAAGAAGCAAAAAATGTGGGCGTGTGTGTCGGGTTTCGTCCGCAGACACGGAGTCTTTGTTCAGAGAGAGGGTGAGTGGGTGTTGGGGGAAATGCTCGGTGTCCTTTTGTGTTGCTGAAAAGACAATACGTCGTGAGTGTCGACTTGTGTTGATCGTTCCAGACATGAGAGGTGGGGCATAATCATCCGACATTATCATCAAAGTTTGAAGAAAATCTTCGGAAGCAAGAGGTTGCTAACGCCAAACAGCAACGAAGCAAGACATTTCTTTGGCTAATGCTCAATGATGTTGTTTTGTTTCCTCAGTATCCGTCCTCGTCGGTCCACTCGCTGCCCGAGATGATCCGGTTGCCCTCGTGGTCCGCAAACGCATTCCCAGCATGCGCCTGCGGCGGGTACGCCCGTGGCCTCTTGGGGTCGATCGCTTGCTGGCGCGCCGCGCGCACCTTGGCGTAGTACGTGTCCGTCGCGTCCTGCTCAGGCTCGCTGGCATCGTCGTACGTCTCCCAATTCTCCGATCCTGTCACGTTGCTTGAGCCCGTCGACGAGTTGGAGATCTGGCGCGGCGGTGGTGCTTGGCTGTATGACGGGGGGTGGTGTCGGATCACAGAGGATTGGAAGTCGAATTGGGAGGAGCCTTGGGAGTGGTGTGACGAGGCGGAGGCGTGGGAGTTGTGAGAAGCGTGGGATGCGTGCGAGGTGTGGGAGAGGGTCGAGTTCGCTCTCATAAGGCGCGGTTGGCAGTCGTCATATACATCCTCCAACTCAACCTGACGGACGATGCTTCCACCAAGGCCGGCAGACTTGTAGTGGTTCATGTTCATCGGGGTCTCGAGGTCCATGGCGTGGAGATCGCGCATCTTGGGCGGAGGTGCACGGAGGGGAGGGCCTCCGCGTATTGTCGCGTAGGCGTCAATCCTCGACTCGGGTCTTTGTATCCTCTCGGGCGAGTTGTTGCCATACTTGAGATTCGTAAGAGGGGGGCGGGCAATCCTTGAGGGGCTTCCTGGAGGCTTGGTGAGAGTGCCATGGTTACTGCGGAAGCCCATGGAGGATTCCGGCCGAGGGCTACCAGGCGGCTTGATGTGAGCGGACAAGGGCCTTGCCGCGGATGCGCCATTCATGTTGTTGGCACTGCGCTTGTTTGTCGGGGCAGCAGCGACGGGTGTCTTTGCTCCCTGGCGGGTTGGTGGTCTCTGTGCTGCGCTGACGCTATTCGCGCGGCTGTGGCCGGTTCTGGGCTTGGTTGCCGAAGCCATCTGTCCTGCGCCGGGTGTCTTGGATCGCGGTCCAGGGGCAGGACGATCCTCCGCCTCGAGAGCGTCGAGATATCTCTCACCATGAACCAGGAACGGACGGCCGTACTCGTCCTCGAATCGCTCCAAGACTTGACGAAGCTCGGCTGCGACCTTGGGCAGCTCCTTGGCAATACGCTTGCGCATCTTCTCCTCTCGGAGCAGCTTGCCGGGATCGCGTCTCTCTCCCTTCTGCCCGCGCATCATGAGGCGAGAAGCATCCTGGCTGGAGGCCGCAAGCTCGTCACGTTCGCTCGTAAGGCTCTTGTGCTTGTCGATCAGTGCGAGCGTGGGGGCGCGCTGCTCCTTGAGAACCTCCAGTCTTGCAATTTCGCGCTCGTGAGCCTCGAGTAGGGCGTCGCTGTATACGTCGGAAAAGGCAGGTGTGAACTCGAGCATCTCATCCTCGGAAAGGTAGAGAGCGTCCCATAGCTCCTGCAGCTTGCAGCGAGCGTCTTCGACAAACAGGTGCAGGTTCTGGCGCTTCAGCTCGTTCAGGCGCGCCAGCTCGTCCTCGAATTCGTTGATCTGGCGGACACCGCAGCCGCGGTTGCTGTTCAGGAAGCTCTTTCTCTCGGCGTGGTCCACCTCCAGCTTCTCCCATAGGGCCTCGACCGCCGCGCGCAGGTCCTTGAGCTTCTTCTCGCGGTTCTTCTTCTCGTCCGACAGCTTGTCGCGCTTCGCCTTGAGGCGGGCGATGTCCTCCTCGTGCAAGCCCAGCTGCTCCGGCGCATCGCGGTAGTACTTGACGATGGCGGCGTCCGTCTGGGCCTGCGGGGTGCCGAGCTCCGCCCAGAGGGAGATGATGTGCTCGCAGAGGGCCTTAACCGTTGCGACGCGGCGACTGTACTCTTCATAGACTCTCGTAAACTCGTTGTCGAGCTTGTCGACGTAGGCGGGCGACAGGTCGAAGTTGGACGGGACGGACTGGTTCGGGCCCGTCGGGGGCAGGGGGATCTGGACGAAGGTGGGTTCGAGGTGTGACGAGTATGATTCCAGGGCTTCGACAAGTTCTGGCGGTGTGGTCAGCGGGACTCCTTTTCGTGGCGCGTCGCGGCTGCTGCTGCCGGGCCAACTCACTCTTGACCTGCGCGAAGCGCTCCTTGTGCAACCTGCTAATCTGGACGTGCTTCTCCTTGAGGGACTTTAAGCAGCGGACCAAGGGGTATGTGATCTTGATGTCGTCGCCGTCGCGGTCGCGGCGGCCGCTGATTGATGCCTCCATCTGGCGGATGTTGTTGATCATGTGCTCGGCCTCCTCGATCATCTCCTCCTTCTCGGTAGTAACAAGGCGGACCTGGTCGGTCAAGGCCTTGGATAGGGCCTCGAAGAGCTGTGGCGATGGTTAGCACACGGATAGAAATCCACACGACCAGGCAAGAGCGTACGTCTGCTTCGCGCGCCTCGCGATCATGGTTGGGGACGCCGATTTCGTCAAACAGGCCGTGGAGTTGGCCGATAATGGTGTTGACCTGCTGGGACAGGTAACTGGTATCCATGGCGGATAAGTGGACGAAGACGCGCAACCAAGGAAAAGGGACAAAAAATGCCGGTTGAAGTCGCGGGCGGTAAAATATCGATTAGGTAGGTTCGTGGGGTAAAAAGAGCGGGTGCAGCGCAAAGGGCTGGTGGTGGTGGTTGTTGTTGATGATGCTATTCACGCCGCGGCGGGGAATCGTCGGGGATTTTTTTGGTGGGTGTTGGAGTTGGATTTGTTTACTTTCTCTCAAGGGCTAGCGAATGGTCACCGAGTGAGTTGCGACTCGGGGTGCATTGTCCGGCCACAAGAAAAATAAAAGTAAAACAAAGAAATCCAAAAGAGCGGCGCTGGAGGGATGGCAATCTGCAGTCTCCGTGGTATCTGTGTTGAGTGAGGCCTGGAGAGAGTCGAGAAGTCGGTTGTCAGAGACTGCGATTAGTTACCTGTCGTGATGCGGCGTTGGGAGGGGGAGAGAGTGAAGGTGAGGGTGAGGAGGTGAAATGAAAGATCGAGAGAGCGATGTGAATGAACGGGAAGGTGGTCGGGAAACGTGATGGGCCAGATTTAGTGGGTGCGCCAGTTGCAGCTCTCGCGGTGGGCCGTCGCCAGGGGCAACAGCCAAACGCTGGGCAGCTTCTGTGAGGAGTGGGCGCTGCCGGTGGTGGGTTTCAGAAAGAGCTACCCCGCCATTGGCCGCCAATTGGTCCGTACGCCCTTAAAACCCCGGTGCTATTGCCGTCCAGTCTTTGTGGACTCAGGTTCCTTGTTGGTGAGCTGTTCTAGCGCCCTGTCGCTTGTCTGTCAGCGCGGGCCAGGGATCTTACCTAAGACTCCTCCTCCTCCCTCCCTCGCACCTCGTCAATTCGGTTACCCAGGACTCAGTGAACCCAGCCACTCGTCTTTGGTTCACGCGAAATGAGCTTCATGGTCTTCCACATGGCCGCATCTTGGTTCAGCAATGGGGGCGTTGCATTCCAACTTCTATCACTTCTTCATGCAGTTGATGCGGCTCTTGGGTGATTTTCTGCTCTACTCGATCTTGTGCAGACGATCGCAAACCCTATGCAAACACTCAGACAAACAAACCAACTCAGTCACCCGCAGTAGTCCAGAATAAAGCCCGAGGCAGGCGGACCCGCGCATCGGTTTGTTTACATTGGCCCAACCTCGTTGACTGGGCCATCGGCGTCTCCTCCTCCCCTCGTCTCCTTCTGCGCAATGGTCCAATGGCTGCGCCGACTCGTCAAAAGCCCGTCTGCAAGTCATTCAGCCGGCCCACGAGACGAGTGGCTCGCATGGCAGGACAGGGCACGGCATGGCACACAGCATGGCATTTGCTGCAACAACACAGCCTTTTAGGATTCTCTCCTGCAGCAGAATGGAGCCCAAGGTTCTTCTAACCAGAGTCGCAGAGTCCCAATCAACTCAACCAACTCGATAAAAAGACCGGGCCCCCAAGAGCAGGAATCCGATCTGCCTCATCTCGGCTCTCTCCCATCCCATGTTTCCTCCCCCTGTCCCGCCCCGTTTCCAAGTGGGCGCGTGCTGCCCCAAAGTCCCAGCGGTGAGATGCAGCAGCGCCTCTCTTCACCGTGGTGACGCTCCCGAAACCTTGCTCAAGCTGCATTGTTGTCCGCATCTCTCCATTGGCATTGGCCCGCCTCCTTTCTTCTTCCATCTGCGAGATGTCTCGCATCAGCTTCTCCCTCTGTCTGTTGAGTCATTGTCTTGCGATGTCGATGTCTGGGCGGTTGTTCCCTCGTCATGGAAGCATCAATGGAAGGAAATAAACATACAGACAGACGCCCCATAACATCTGGCCCATGCTCCTCTTCCCCCCAGACTCCCGCCGAAAATCTTCGTAACCGACCCCGTCGAAATCCAGTTTGATCTCCGCAGCTTTGCCTCCTTTGCTCGTCCTCGCCCAGCAAAAACCCGGCACGGCTGAGGCCGCACGGCGCTAATAAGCTTCTGGGTCGGGAATATTTGATAGAACGACGGGTACCAATCGCCGTGGCTGCCAGCCATTAGAATTCTGCCCGAGCTTTTTTTTTTCAGGCGACGTCATCACCATCGGCACAACCTGCCACCAACAATGGTTGCCTGGGAGCCTGCATCGACAAGCGTTGCACCAGGCCAGGCCAAGAAGCTATTCCGCAATCCGCCGGGTGAGATTCTTATCCCTGTCCACATAATCGGCGATGTGGTATTTCAGCCATCCAGATTTAATCCTCGTTCATGTTGGTTTTGTTGGGTCCTGCGAGCACGTAACCTTCCTGTCGCATCTATCCCACGATGTCACCCTGACCAGGAAGGAAGCATCACCTTGGAATAAAACCAACCACTTAATATTCCTGAAGCCTGGCAATTTTGGCCTCTTGCAACAAAGTTGATTTCATCTGTCAGCGCTCAATCCACCTTCGCACTCAGATGCAGCTTCGTCTCAATCGTTCTTGGGCTGTCGTTCATGAAAGCTGACCTCCCCTCATGCATGAAAAGTTCTGGGTGGCACAGCTGCCTTCTCCTGCCTTCTCGTGATGCACATCTCCTCAGCGACCAGTGCCCTCGTTGTTTGATCAAACCACCACAAGACATGCAACCTGCGGCAGAGTTGGCTCTCCATGAATCCCCACAGAAGCCCATGAATCCAATTTTTACCCAGAAAGAGCCTATGAAGAGAACGACATTTGATGTGTGAAAGACGAAGTCGAATCAGTTTTCCCCGGTGCGCATAAGCGAGAAACGGTCACTTTCGAAGCCATTGATGCAATAGTTCAACTCCTATGCATGGTGTGGGATACCGATTGTTGTTTGATACTCACGAGTCAGATGACCCAAGTCGGCATGAGCCTCATCACCGTCGCATTTGGACCGGACACAAAACCAGATAGGACATACGCTCATTAGCTGCCGAAGAAACCCCTCCCTAAACCACTGTCCAGACGCTCCGTCTGCTCCTGAACGCCTCTACAAAGTGGCAGCACGCCCAAAGACCCCGTAAGATTCGTGAGAAAGCGCCCCAAGGCGATTAAACCTCTGTAGAACCAGAAACTCCATCCCGCCCCCATAGAAATCACCTATGCCAGTTGTCAGATCTCAAGTCGCGACGAAGGGATGTCAAAAAAGAGTACTTACGGTGTAGAATACACCATCGTCAACCCGTGAAGAAATCGCATCCTTCGTCACGCAGCCTCACGCCGCAACCATTCTCACTTTGCTGCACGTCCCGCCCTCGCAAATAACCGGCCTCTCGCCCTTCATAGTCCCCATCTCCGCATACTCATCCCCCCCCTCCTCCTCGTCCCTGCGAACGACGGTGTTGTTCCGCCTGCTCTTCGCCCTCCGCCGGCGAACATACGCAGTCGTCGCGAGCGCGATGACCACGACGCCGACCCCGATGCCGATGCCAGCCTGGGCTCCCGTGCTGAGCCCGGCGGACACTTCCGCCGTGTCCATGATGCGGCGGCAAGCAACCACGGCGGCGGTGCGCGCGACGAACGATTTCTTTTCTCTCTCTCCCTTCACCTGAGGTCGCGATTGAAGCAGAGAGTAGACGGCTCGTCTTCGTTATCTCGTTTCTGTGGTGGAGTTGATTGTGGGGTAAAAGAAGGGGGAAAATTGGGAACTGCGCGAAAAGAGAGATACGGTTAAAGGTGCGTCGTACTTGTCGCCGTATAGAGTTTCCACGAGTGTATCAAGAAATGTGTACGGATTGAGGGAAACTCTGCTGGCGGAGGACGGCGCATCCCTGCACGAAACAAACCATCTTTCCCGTAGACTCTGGCCATTTGTCGTTGGGGGAACAATGGTTTCCCCGCGTTCGCTGGAAGCACCTTCCTGTTCGGGTCGTCATGGATTGCTTGGCTTTTGAGAGGGGTTAAACTCACCGAGGATTTAAGCTACCCGACAATCATAGAGCCGCATCGCGATATGGACTTTACGAGTCAGCGTAGGTTCGCAATGCGAATTGCGAAAAGATTAAGTGCGAAGCTGCTTCGGATATCGCGAGGGCTTTCGTATTGCGAAGAGACCAAGGATGAGTTACTATTATCTTAAAAGATGCCGCTTGACTTAGGTGCCACGGTCTCAAAAGTCGCATCTGCGATTTTCGAGGAGCGAAAGACACATCCTTTTTCCCTCCTTCATGAAGTTAGGTACAAGTCTAAAGACCTTGAAATTCTTGACGAAATTGTAAATTCTAGGTTCCTCGGCGCCTAAAATCCATTTTGGTAGTGCCGAGAGAGTTAGGCTTTCCCTCGACATATCCAGTTCTCGATCGAGACCAATGTGGTCAAAGAGCATAGTACTTATGTCGGACATTTCTTCCTGGTACATTTTGGGGTTATCAGTGGCTTATCCTTGATTTCCTGTTGCTGATCAATGTTTTGTGAGTCCTTCGGCAATGTGGCCGGGCAGGGCTTATCTTCAGACGACCAATGAGGTCTCTATGCAGGATCATCCATCTAAGGGACCTTCACTTGCTTCAATCCTTTTTCATTCACCAATAACAAATAATTGCAAGGCTGTCAGATCTGGATTGTGACAACGATTCAACCCACTCGTGCTAGTTGGTCTGGTGGGATTGGCTCAATTGACGAAATGTGGAGGCAATCCTTGCAGCCGCTAGGCATCAGTCCGGCAACCAACAGATCATCGCACTCGCGGTGCAGGGGTGGATTCTGAAGGATTCCCGCGCCGCAATTGCTTCTCAGGAGACTTTTCCTCTTCATTCATCCAATTGAAAGCTTCGACAACATCGCCTACCTCGGAGGCTTTTGACTATCCAGTTTCGCTCTACCCTCGGGCAAGATGTGGCGTCTCATTGCAGTCGTCGTGTTAGCCGTCGGAGTAGTGCAAGCCCAGAACATCAGCAACAGTACCGCCGAATGCCCGATTGTGCCGGGCTTCTTTTACCAGGACAGCTGTAAACTGCTCTGCCGGGAGACGAAATGGACGGATGTAGTTGTCTTTTACCTTGGCAACTACATCGCCCACGCAGCCACGATCACTACGCGCCCAGGACAGAGCACTTTGATCACCGTGGTGACAATGATAGGTGCTGTTCTGCTTCCTGGCACCGGTATCTGGAACGGTATGAAGGCCATACTTAGTCTTGCTAGGTTTGCTCCTACCGACCTACAGACAGCTGCTTGTGCCGGCGCCTTGTATGCAGTGGTGAAGGACAACAATTACCACCCCTCTCAGGCGTCTGTATCTGATGGAGCAGAGGGCATCCAAATGGCTGCGATGCCGGCTACGGTGGCAACCCGAAGTACCCAGCAAGAGCAAAATATAGAGAAGCAACTTTTGGAGGACTCATCGGTACACGGAGATTCAAAAGAGTCGGCACCTTGTAAGCTTCTTCATGCATACTTGACTTCATAGCTAATTCAGAAAAAGTGATATCAAGTCTACTGAGCTCCAACATTCACGGATTATGCGAGCTGCCCGAGGGATACCACCTAATGCAAGTCCCGCAGAATGCGACTTTTGTGGGAGAAGACGACTTGCCCGTGGAACACCGGCCGTGGTACCACTATCGACGTTTAGCAAACATCATCTTCCCCTGGACACAGCCTCAACCCACCAGGTCAACAGTCGCGCTATCTTGCAGTTATAATCTGGTCAGGGTACTTGCGTCCATCATCCAGCTGGTCTTTGCCGTCTCAACACTATACCGCACGCGTGGCGACCAGATTGAGCGTTACGGTTATGCCGCATTCGGCTTGACTGTGATACCCTACGCATGGATGTCCCTCATCAATCTCGTGGGCAATGCGATATGCCCACAGTATGACAAGATTTACCTTGTCAGCTCCCGAGCACTGCGCGATCTAGAACATGCTCGTGACGGAGGGATCCGGGATTCGCAGACGCAGGAGCAAACCCCGTGGCGAGTCGATGGCACCGTGGGCCGTCTGGAAGATAATTGGGATGATCAATTATGCAAAGACTTCGAGTACTGTCGCGAACAGGAGGGCGCCGAACAGACGGGACGCACGCGACCCCTTCTTTACACCGTCTTCGCGACTTGGAATCGGAAGTCACCGAGTCGCATGATTCTGGGGCCTTTCATCGATCTACTGAATCCGTTTCGTCACTGGAAAGACTGGGTTGAAGACACTCACAGGGCCCGACGTTGGTGGAAGGATGAAGTCATGCGTGTCGCTAGGGAGATTCGCGAGGACCCCAAGTCCGGGATGCTCTCTTTCTACCACAGGTGGAAGGAACAGTTGCTGGCGCCTTTGATTGTCTTTGTAGTTCCTCTGGCTATTGTCGGTGGCCTCTCTGGCTTTCAACCCGGCCAAAGCGAGCCGTTCCAGCGAGTATGGGTCATGTTGTGGTTGATCCTTGGCCTGGGAGTTGGATTTGTGCTTGGCCAAGCCCTGAGATGGTTTGGTAACCAGTCACCTAATGTTTATCAACAACCTACTGCGGACTACGGGGGCCCTAATGGTTTTGTCAATCTGTGGGAAACTATCATGGGCGCGTTAGCTTACGGACCTATTGCTATTGGAGGGTACGTAGTAGTTACTCGGATGCTTCTTGAATCCGGGAGCTGCGTAGAAGTCAAGAAATGAAGTATATAGGATTCTAATCCATAAAGAGAAACAAAAGACAAACATCACAGAAACGGGCTTGGGAATAGACTGGATAGTTTCAACCACTCATACCCGCTACTCAACTTCGCAAATCGGGCAACTATCCTGTGTGATGACACAAAGCGCATGTGTTACGCAAGCCAATCAAATGCGACAAGTCGTACCCGTCGCGGAAACAAAGCCGCTGTCTCCGCTCTTACATGCATGTAGGTAAGCCTTGGCTCATGGAAACCGATAATCATGGGAACCGCCGCAGCCTGATTTCCTGGTTTCCTCCACATCAGGCCGAGCAGCAAAACACCACAGACTGACCCAGAGTCCACGTTCACGGCGTCAAGATGGCACTAGCCCTGCGAAACGCGGCGCCATTGAAGGCACAAGTTCGCTTGGCGCAAGCTGTGTCCGAGTTCGAAGCGAACCTGAATGCAGAACACAAAGCAGCGTTCCGGAACTCGCGAATTGCTACCAAGGCCACGCCGCCGACTCCGAGCGATGTCATGACGCTGACCGCTGAAATTGACTCCCGTGTGCGACAACAGCATGGCCTATCCCGATGTTTCGGCCCCCGTCTTACGAACATGCTCCAAGCTGTACAACAGTTCGCCGCGCTGGGCGACACGGTGGTTGGTGGCTCGCAGAATCTTGTGGCCTGTGGAGTATGGTCTGCTGTTCGGATGATGCTACATGTCAGTTCCCTCCTCAGATGCAGACGCTGGCATCGCTAATTCTTTATGTACGTTGTAGATAGCCATCGATTACGCTTCCTACTTAGAGAAGCTGTCGTTACTGTTTATGACTGCTGGCCGGCAGGCCCCTCGATATCAAGCCCTAGCAATCATCTACCCCCGATCCAAGACTCTACAGCGTTGCCTGTGCGAGTACTTCATAGTAATCATTCGCATATGTCAGAAGATACAGAAATACGCCATGAAGTCGGCTTTTGGCCAGTTCAAGTCTTCGTTAGGCGACGCAGACCTGAAGGAATTTCAGGCGGACCTCGATCTCTGGGGTAATGCCATCAAGAACGAGGCAACGGTGCTTCTTAACAAAAGAATTCAAGACGAATCGCAGGAAAACCAGAAGACTCGAGCTTTGGTTAGCAAGTGGTCAACATCGTCTGCACGACAAGAGGCCCTGGAGCGCAAGATGCGATGGCTCGACGCATGCTCCACGTACGACTTCCAAACCACCTGGAAACAGATTCGAAAAAGAGGCTCAACTTCTTTGCTTCCTACATGGGGTGAATATCAACTATGGAAACAGAAATCTGAAACACCGGCAGCAATTCTTTTCAGCGGGAAGATTGGTGCCGGCAAGTCAGTAACCTTGGCGAACATCGTGGACGATTTACATCTGTCTGGCGACACTATGACCATATACTTCTTTTGCCGCCATGATATTCCGGAAAGCTTGAAATCCCGCACAATCATAGGGAGCCTGGCACGCCAATACTTGTCACAAATCTCAGAATACATTGACCCCTTCAAAGAAGATGTGTCGACTCTTGATTTGGACGAGGTCACCGCCCTGATAATGCCTAAGCATGACAACCGGCCAAGATACCTCCTAATCGACGGTTTGGATGAATGCAGCGTAGAGGAGCAACGCTACGTTCTGACCCAAATATCCTGGATACAAAGACAGTCGAACTGGAGGCTTGGCTTCTCAGCCCGACTCTCAGCGCAAAGTGTCCTTGAACAGTTTATCACTCTGAAGTGGCATATCTCTATCCCAATACGCAACCCGGACATTGAGCGATATATAAATAGCGAATTGAAAGCTCGCATAGCTAATGGCCAACTGAAACTTGGAGACCCCGACATTGAATCCGAGATTCGCAAAGCTCTTCTAGGAGGTGCGAATGGCATGTGAGTTGCGTATTTTTTCCTTAACCACGGTGGCTGTGGCTTACGATCAGCCGGAACAGGTTTCTCTGGGTTGCTCTGCAACTTGACCAAATATGTTCGGAGGTTTCCGATCACTCCATACGCCTCGCAATCAAGTCACTCCCTCGAGACTTGTCGGAAATTTATGCTCGTATCTTAAGAAATTCGGCACATAGAGACAATCGTCGATATCACGTTCGACTTTTGAAGTTTTTGGCAGCAGCATATACGCCGTTAACGATCGATCAAATCCAAGAAATGGCCAGCGTGACTATTGGTGATACCACCTGGGACCCTAGTAAATGCATCAGCGACATTTCTAAGGTTATCGGTTTCTGTGGAAGTTTAGTAATGATTGAAGAAGAAGAGAAAACGCTTAGATTCGCCCATCATAGCGCCAGAAGCTTCTGTCAAGGTGATCTTGAGGGCTTCAGTCATTGGAAACTCCGCTTCTCTGATGAAGAAGCTCATCGCGAGTTAGGAGAAACGGCCGTGACGTATCTCAATTATGGCATTTTCGATACCCGGTTGTCTACCAAAGTCATCCCAGAGGTGGATGTGGGCGGAGCCACGGAACACATCATACAGCATACGCTTGGGACATCAAAACCCATCCAGCGTCTAGTACTCGGGTTGATGAGGCCCAGGCTGAAGCAACACAGCAAACGGGATATCGGACAATTCCTTGCACACGCCCAAAAAGAGAATGCCGCAAGAGAATTCGACACAATCGGCCATCCCTTTCTTTCGTATGCAAAGGAGTTTTGGCTACTACACACGAGAAACATGGGAGATTCGGCAGTTCAAGAGCTATGGGAAAAGCTCTTTGATGAAGTCGATATTCATCATATACAACTCACACCGCACATCATCGGCCCCTTGGACGCTTTTAAGACGTCTTGCGAGCATCCCCTTGCTTCAGCCTTTCTTTGGGCTGTTAACTATTCGCATCTTCCTGTCTTCGAACGATTATTGAATCAGAGCAGCAATGGTCCACTTTCCACAAGATTACCTTGGGCACGTTTTTGCTTCTTCCGCAGTCTACTTCAGCATCTTCAACCGCAAGACCCGCTGGCCAATGGTCCATATCTCGAGACTCGAATGCTACGACGCTTATTTCCATTGGCCATAAATCTCAGAGTCTACCATGCGGTGGAATGGATGCTGCCCTTTGTTGACTATGATGACACTCTTCGAGGCTTCAGAGTAGCCGTTTCCTGTGGCAACTATAAGTCTGCTGCATTTATCTCAAGCAGCTCAACATTCAGATTCCCTGAGAGACCTGATATACCAGTCGATCTGTTCTCAATCGCTGCTGCTTCAAGAGATGCGCAAATTATTTGCATGCTGGCGAATATGCAGTTTTCTAGGTCTGCAGACACTGATGCGTTAGTACTCTCAAGTGTACTATACTCTGATATACAGCATGCCGCTTTACTGAGAGCTATATTCGTACTAGCGAGGACTGGAATCCGGGTAAACTCCTCGAATCTACTGTCTGCCATTTTTCAACTGCTAGTCACAAGTCCAGAACTAAACGCAGAAATGGCATCACAAGCTATCACCCAGGTACTAGCAGCAAATTCGGACTCATCAGGACTTCACCAACGCACATTCCACCAGGCATGCTCAATTGGAAGCTTTGATCTCGCATACGCTACCTGGCTAAGCTACTTCGATTGCGAAGCTCCTCACAACAGTATAGGTAAGACATTCAGCTTTCCCTTCGAGGGATGTGAGTTGGCCCTAGTCTTGCAAAGAGTCTCGCAAAGTGGGATGAGGCTCGCCCGTTGGATCATCGAACAAGACGCAACTTGGGATCATCAACAAATCTTTCGCAGGGCGATAACGCTCAGGAATTGGCAGCTCGCCGACGCGCTGCTCACCCAAAAGAATCTCTTAACAGAAATGTTCACATTCTGTACGCATCGGGAGCTTCTATACATCTGCGTCCTCGGAGGGGATCTGGTAGGCGTTGACTTTCTGCTTAAGATTGGCATGAAATTTGAATCGTCCTCAATGGGGCCATTGTTTGATCACGAGACTCCCATGCAAACTCAAGTGTCCAAAGACTCGGATTGCTTCGTTCACCTGTCTATCACAGAGCTTTTCAGACAGGGTGTATGTATCCAGGGCCCAACTTCTGCTAGCTTTTCAGCCCTGGAACAGATTATGGGACGCCTTATTTTACCCGATAACTCCTCAACTTGGAACCCTCAGATTCAGCAAACAGTGAGAAAAGCGTTGCGTGGCGGGATCTGTTCAAACGACTACAGCTGGCTTATCTGTATCTTGGCCGCCATTGTACGGAAGATAGCACGAAAGCAATTCGTAGCTTTAAACGGCGACGTCGCGACTGGCCTACGACAACTCAAGAACTGGTCGGAACTTCTGGAAGAGATTATTCGTTCAGCTGTAAGCCCACCAGCTTGCAGAATGAAAGAAGGTATAATTGCCATTCGGGAAACTTTTGGCATCGCAGCCGACATGGAAAAGTCAATCGTGGCAGACGGGTCCCAGTCCACATCCTCACGTCGACGTCAATTGGAGGCTCTACAGGATGTTTGGGGGTTTTTCAGTCTCTTCTTCGCTCGACAGTCTGAAGACCCGGTCAACGAGATGTCTAGGGATAGAGGGATACAGGAGCTGGCCTCTTTGCTGTGCAAGAGACCATTGAAGGATGTTTTCCCGGCATATCCTCCAGACTCTCCAAACCCTCAAGATCCACCAGGCAATTCAAGATTATGGGAGCGAGTCTACGAGATACTGCGCCTAGCGGACAGTTGCCAAGATCTACCATGTATTCTTCAATATTTGGTCTTCCGAAGTTACAACTTCTCTCTGACAGACCTTTACAATTCTTCGTGGAGGGTGAGACAGTTGGGTGATAAGTTACGTGGCGAGACCAGGCGGGCATACGAACTTATGGAATGACCGAAGGACGATATGGCTGTGCTGAGGGGGATAGATCTTGGTTAAAATAAGTCAACGCGGGAGATTGACACTGGAGCCCTGTTGCGATGCCCTCAATCTGAGCCGCAGCCTCACCGCCCAGCACGTGACGTGCGGTACTACGTAAGCCGCGCGTGTGGATATTAGCCCGCGACGCGGGCAGCCCTTCCGAATAGTTATTCATACAATACACCTTTATTCCTGATGGCCTGCGCGCCCGTAACTCGCAAGAAGCCCTCAGTATCTACTCACTGCATGAATTGAAGTTTCGACTGATTATTCTACATACACTTTGCCCAGTGTGGATTCCTGTTATCTGAGGGAGCCTTCGTATTCTTATTCTCATAGTAAACCAGGCTTATAAGCAATTTTGCATATCATGGTCCATTAGACAAAAGGACCTTCTAGGAGTGTGGAAGCTGCCTCGCTTGCTGTACTTGCCTCGCGCTTTCAAGTTTTCCACCTTATCTACATAAAGATGCGGGTGATTCATAATTACGCCTGAACAGCAAAGTAGAAATTTAATAGCTATCCTAGAGGCGAACAACGTTACGTAAGCAGGTGTAAACCATTCATGAGTCCTGAGAAACATTGCGTTCGTTTGAAAGGCAGACGTGCCTAGATGAAAAGTGTCACAAACAGACCCTGCGATCCCAAGTGTTATACCAGGCTGTTAGGTGGCTTATAGCTATCTCCATCGATGACTGTGCACAGATCGCTTTTGAGAATCTTTAATTGTCAACAGCAATATAGGAAGTGAATAGGGTATTAACTGAGTGAGTCAAAGCAGCTGTACGCAGAGTATCAAATCGCTGCGGCCTCTGTTAAATTTCGATTTCAGAACACAAACTGTTTAGCTCTGGTAATGTACAATTCGGCCTACATTCGTAGTTCCTGAAGTCTTATGACTAACAACTACGTTGAAGTATAGCGGCAGACTACTAGTTCGTCATCGTTTCAAATTTTACCAAAATTTCCAGACATTCATGACGTCTAGATATTGCTACATCTTGCGTCAAAGACATAGACCTATACACACAGAGTGGAAGTAATGCTAATGAGCGAGACTGGACCATAAATTTGGCCTTGTTATGAAGATTCTATCGCAAGGGTTCGACTACGAAATGACGCTCTAAGAAGTCTACGCCCACTCAACACAAGACGAAAACAAATACCTGCAAATTGACCGTGTGCCAGCATATGTTGTCCAGTTCCACCCAAGAAAAGGGGTTTTCTCTTCCGCAAATCATCCTACATTCATTCATCTGCCCTCTTACGCCACGGAAGACTATGCATATTTCCCACTCCATGCAAGGAGGTTCAGTCCTTAACCATGATCATAGGTCTGCATAATACTTGTCAGTTCTTCAACTCTCATTAGTGAAACGGAGTCAAATGTAACTCAATCATCCTCCTTGCGGGGGATGTTGAAAGGCGAGTCCCTCCCAGTGTACACGAAACCATCATACACACAAGCACCCACAACACCACCAATGATTGCAGCAACCCAAGGAGCCCACAACCAGTAGTAGTAGTCATGCGTAAAGACAGCAGACCCGTAGCCGACGATAGCCAGCGCAATTCGCGGGCCAGTATCACGGGCTCCGTTCATGGCATAACCAGTATTGATGCCCAAAGCGGAGCCAATCGCCAACAGCGCCAGAAACATGGCGAATGGCTGTGTACCCTTGGGCGGGGACAGATTGTTCTTATCAGCCAGCGCAAACACAATGGCGATCAGCACCGCCGAGGCGAGAAACTCGGTGTAGAACGCGCCCAGGTACGGCAGTCCCGCGGCGGGGAACGTGAAGAACAGCCCGGCGGTGGCGTGCTCGCCGACGAGGGTGCGATTCGTGCTGCCCTCGTAGGCGGCGATACTGGTGGAGTAATTGAGGTAGACGGCGAGACTGGCCAGAGTGGCGCCGAGGACCTGGGCGATGAGGAAGCCGGGCACTTTGCGCCAGGGGAAGCCGCGGAAGAGGGCGAGGGCGACGGTCACGGTCGGGTTGCAGTGTCCGCCCGAGACGCCGCCGGACATCCACACGGCCATGGACACGCCGGCCGCCCAGGCGAGACGGCACTGCAGGAAGTCTCCGGCGTTGGAGCGGATGTCGGAGCCTTTGTAGTTGAGACGCGTCTCGCACTCGACTCCGGCGCCGAAGAGCAGGATCATGAAGGTGCCCCAGAATTCGCTGGACAGTGTGAGATTCGTCTTCGATTGAGATACATAACACCTGGGGACTCACGCAAATTCTTCACGCCAGTAATGGCGGATCTGAGCCCATGTGTTGGGCGGTCTGTCGCTCAAAGCCCACTGAGGCTTGTGCAGGCGGGTTTCCTCGTGAGCGGCAACGGGCGCGGCTGGAAGGACAGGCTCGACGTCTGCATGATGGGGATGAACTTCCTGCAGGGAAGCGCGTCTCACCGCCAGGGGCGATACGCGACGTTCGCCATTGAATCTAGTCAAAAAGTTGAATGTGCTGGTGCGGCGGCGCTGGGAGGCGAGAAGTGGCTGCGTTGGGTCGCCCGGATCGTGGATTGAGGATGCGGGAGACATGGTGGCGATGTTTCGCGTCTGGGATAGCGGTGTGGCGGGCTGACCGAGAAATGATCGAGATTGATATGTCCGTGTTGCTACGACGAGGAGTCGAAAAATTGAGATGCGAGGACTTTCTTGAGATAAAAGAGGCCGATTCCCTTCTTTAAGCTCTTCCGCGTTACGCTCGCGAGGTGGAGGAAGAGTTTTCGAGAGGCGTTATCAATGTTTGTTTTGTTTCCAAAAACCTGTCTTTCCGCTCGGTCGGCCGATCCATCTCAGCACGGTTGAAAGTTGATACGATATCTCGCGAAATGACCCAGTTAATGCGCCATTTCTCCACTCAACTTATCTACACAACACGGGCTGCATTGAAAAGAAAACTGGCAACCTTTGGCCCACCTGCGCCCGTAGTCCATGTTTGGGACCACATATCAGCCGGGATCGCCAAGGATCGTACATGCCGGTCGCACCGCCCGGCCGATCCCCGGTTTACCTGATCCGCGTTTGGCGATGGCTTCAAGCACGTGCAGCGGTCACTGGCAGGTAGTCTTTTGACGTTGATTCATGTCGATTCATGCCCGTTTTGAAGGCAAAACAATTTCCAGTTGTATCATTTGCATTGTATCCCCAAACTCTATCGTGAATATCTCAAACCGAAAAAATTCTATTTCTTGTTGGAAACGTCTAAGACAGAAAGTTAGCAACCCATTACAATACGAGCAGAGTACATAAATTGGGTCGACATTGAACTTACTGAATTGGAAGTGAATAATATCTCCGTCTTGGACAACCTGAGAGGAGACAAAGTCAGCGCTGCAGCCTGCAGAGTCAGAAGGAAGCCCGAGAACTTACATAAGACTTTCCTTCTTGGCGATACTTTCCAGCAGCCTTGATCGGGCCCATGGACTTGCCGCCTTCGCAGAGATCGTGGAAATCTTGGTAGGCAACCACTTCAGCCTTGATGAACCCCCTCTCGAAGTCGCTGTGGATAGCGCCAGCAGCCTGCGGTGCAAGGCAACCTCTTGGGATAGTCCAGCATCTGATCTCCTTCTCACCAGCTACGCCAAAGTCAGCACGCAAATTCATTTAGGGGTGGCAAAGTGAGAACAAACCAGTGAAGTAGTATTGCAAGCCAAGCTTGGTGAATCCCTCAGTGACGATCTTGTCCAGCTTTGACTTGACCTTGCTCTCCTTCAGGAACTCGGCCTGCGCAGCCGGATCGTCCTTCATGCTGTGGAGCTTCTCCTCAAACTCGATGGAGAAGGGGATGATGTCGCGGGGAACGCCTCCGTGCTCGGTGACCCACTTGGCGATGGCCGGCAGGTACTTGCTCTTCTGTCTGAGGTAGTCCTTCATTGTCAGGTTGACGAGGTAGATGGCGGGCTTGGTGGTGATGAGCTGAATCTTCTCGTTGATGAGGGCAATTTCGGCCGGCGTCCAGCTACCGTCTCTGACTGGCTGGTCCCTCTCCAGCATCTATTTCACAATTATGAGCATATTTGAAACGGCCAGACCTGTGGAATTGGGAACTCACCTCCTTGATCTTTGTCGTTGTCTCTGTGAAGAGAGGCAGCATCTTATACTTGCCGCCTGCCTTCCTGACAATCTGCTCCTCGGCGACGATAGTCTTCGCCAAAATATCTAACAAGGGAAGTGTAAGCTCGCGTCAGGCGGATTCAAAGGGGAAAATACTAACCAAGATCTTTCTTGCAAAGCTCGCTCTGGATGGTGTCTATAAGATGAACCATTAGTTTTGTCAACCTGAGAAATACGGCTAAACTAACCCAAGTCACGGACGGGATCAACCGAGTCATCGACATGCAAGACTTCATCGTTGTCGAAGGCTCTGTGTAATGCCCAGGTCAGTGTGAAGATGCAGCAATTTAGCCGTGGATATTGTACCTGACAATGTGGTACATGCCATCGACAGCCTGGATGTGAGACAGGAAGGCATTTCCAAGTCCGGCACCTTGAGAAGCACCCTTGATCAGGCCAGCAATATCCGTGACCTGGAGGTACGCGGGGTACATGGACGGCGGCTTCCACAGGTCACAGAGAAAGTCCTACACGCATCACCTTTCTCAGCTATTTATTCGGAGTGTTTCTCTAGGCAAGCTCGACTTACGTATCGAGCGTCGGGGACAGCACATCTCGCCTCATTGGGCTCAATCGTACAAAACGGGTAGTTCTCCGCAGCGGCGCTCTGCTCCGTCAAGAGGTTGAAGAGACTCGACTTTCCGACGTTGGGCAGACCGACGCAACCCATCTTCAGGTTCTTGCTAACCCTGCCGAAAGCAACGACATTGTCCTTGACAACTTCAATCTTCTTGGGAGGCATGGTGACTGTATTTTGGCCCAAGCACAAAAATGAATTTTTACTTGAAAGCTTGATCTTGAGGGGTTGCAAGAAGGAAGAATTCTCTGGCACACGTTTTTAGAAAATGGCCTGATAATTCACATCGAGACCCACTTATGGACATGGGTATGTTCTTAGGGGTCCTGGGGTCCAAGGGTCCTTTCTCGATGGATATGGCCGCCCCACGCGCTGCTTTAAGCCTTCTGAACTGACAAGCCTGCAGCTTCACGGCTCAGAACATCATGAATTTTCCCCCGACACATTCACTCACATGTCGAATACAAGAGTCACAACTACATGGAACTTGAGAAATGATTCTTCAAAAGTCTAAATGTGTTTCTCAAGATGAAGTCTTATTTGACTTTAGCTGAACCACTACCAATTGAAACTCAAATGCGGCCAGTTGTCCACCCTTGCTTCCCAACCACAACGTCAGAAAAACCTCAAGTCACTTACAGTATGATAGACTTCGACCAAGAAAATCTCGCTGAATCATTGGAAAGCTATGTCAGATCGTTTGACCCTACTCGCTGTCTCTTCTGCAACCACCTACAGCGCGACCTCCGCCAAAACATCATCCACATGCAGCGCCGCCATAGCTTCATCATTCCCAACAAAGACGATCTCGCAGTGAGGTCCGAGACACTGCACTCTGTGATCGTCAGAGAGGCTCAGTGCATATGCTGCAGTTCTGTGCAAGGCTCATTTCACGCCGCCAAGCAACATATGCTTCACAAGGGATATTGGCGCACCGACATCTTCAAGGGATCCGCGTTCCGAGAGTCCTGTGACTTCGATTTAGAATCTGAATTTTCCGAAGATACTGACGATCGTAACGGAGCGAAGTACAACGTAACCACGAGCGACGAACACGCGAAGTTACTGGAAGGCAAGAAGTTTCTGCATCCCAACGCCAGGTGACATTGCCACATGCGTTATGCTCTCTTTGGAAATGGCCAGCGATGATGCCATACGGAAAGCTTGAGGATTAAATTCGTGCTAACGACGCAACTCCCCTGCAAAAGGAATGCGACAAGTCCACCCGATCCGCGGGCACGTTCGGAAAATAGTACACGCGCACTTGAATCTATGCCACCCATCAGTTAAGAACAGTAGTACCTGCTAGTAATTAAACCCTCCGAATATTTCCGCATAAATATCGATGACTCTGCAATATGGATTCTATCAAAACTATATTATGTTTCATAGAGACTGTGTGGTAAGCCAGCAGCGAGCTTGTATACTAGATAGTTATTTAATTCCAGTCTGCGAGTTTCGACGGCACGTTGTGGTAGCCGTTGAAATGGCTGTGCGGATCGTAGGACGTCTTAAGGGCGCTGAGACGTTCGTGTCGCCACTCCGCGTACCCATAAACAGCCGACTTCGGTTCGTCTCCGTGGGCATAGTTCTGGTAAATATGCATCTCCTCATAACCCGAAATCTCCGGCTCGGCGACCTCATTACGCCATCGCAAGCCCCAAGCGTTCGCAGCTTCCGCGACCCGGTCATCGAAGTATCTCATGGAGAAAACAACTGCGTTAGCAAATGACTTCCGATGAGGAAACGCTGAGTAGTTGTCATCGAGTGCGTCGACGCCTTGCTGACCGAATGTTTCGATAAATACAACGCTGTTGTTCGCCGCTGGGTTTTCCTTTACAAATGTCGTGTATGAATTATATATGTCGACGAATGTTTCTTGGTGTAACGTCTTGGTTAGTATGCTGTATTGATTTGCCCGACTTCCAGTAGCACATCCTTCCTCGATGATGCCAGCTAGGGCAACCGACGTCAGGTTTGTCCATGGAACCATTTGCTCGTTGGTGCTGACACTGAAGTTTGAGTATAGATCAACTATGGCTTGGGCAGCATCTTTCGGACCAGCGTAAACGATGTTCACGAATATCACAGGCTATTCGGTCAAAGTCTGTCAGCTTGCTACATCATGCGGGTTTACATAGTAAGAAGCAAGGCCAGACTTACGTCGAGTGATTGAGGGTCGGAACCATAGGCAATCATTATGGCCAAGGCAGGATCCAACTCCTCATTCAGCAAATTGTTCGTAACTTTCAACATATCCTCCAAGTGATCTCTGGCAATGATCATGTCGACGTTGTACTGCAAGCCGTCGTTGGCAGCCGGCCAAGTGGCAAATGTCGCATCCACAACAATGCCAAAGTTGTGACCAGCTCCTCTCAGACCCCAGAACAGATCAGAATTGGAATTCTCTGACGCCTCGACAACTGTGCCGTTCCAGAGAACTACGTGGGCGGATTGTAGGGCATCACTTGTCAAGCCATAGAGACCTTGAAGTCGACCAAGTCCACCGCCCAGAGTAGCACCCATGACGCCAACGCAAGGGCAGGCCCCCACAGCTGTTTAATCGTAAGTAGCTACTCCCATAGCTGTAACAGAGATCCCATGCGCCATTTGACAGGGCCAGGGCCACTTACTGAGTTCCCTTCCAGCAGTACCAACAGCGCTGACCAGATCCCGGAATTTCGTGCCAGAACCCACGGTGACTGTATTGTCTTGATTAATGATGACGTTGTCGAAATTCTCCATGTTAATCATGGCAGCCTCCTGAATGACGCCAAGAGTTGGGGAGTATCCATGTCCACCGGACTTAGCGAGCCAGGTCTTTTCGGTTCTTGATAGATATCCAAGCTGCGATGCCGGTTTCAGTACAGTCCAAGGTGGATCTTATCAACTCCATAACGAGATTATGTCTGGACTTACGCCTTGTGAGAGTTGTTCAATCGTCTCTGGGAGGAAGACTTCGTTGAAGGTTGGGGCCTCGAAGGTAGACCACCGGGTGGTCTTTTCGACAAACTGAGGCCAAGATTCGTTGAATGCGAGGTGCGAAATCTCCTCCGGCCATGGCTCAATTGTACGAGTGCTCTTCGGAGACCCCAAGGCCGGTCCCGCGAGAACGCTGAAAGTCAGAAAGAGATCAATGAGTCCGTACATCTTGACTGATTATACAAGGAAGAGTAATGATCAGGGGGGAGAGACTTGTGGCAACTCAGGCTCAATCCTGGGTGGACGTGAAGATCTATTTACTAAATTGTTGGAGTCTTCTGTTTAGGAATTCAAGCTGCGTTAATAAGCTTACGCGGTAAGGCAAAGAATTGAGCCTGCTTAAGTAGCGTTCTGCAGACCGGCTGTATTGCCTGGCTTTAGGAAGCTTCTACTTGTGTACCCACCTACCCAACGTTACCTTGTTGTCCGCGAGACATTTACCCCTTTCAAGGCAATCTCTGGTAAATGGTCAATTGCTTGGAGACTACCCAGCTCACCGGCTACGATTTCTATCATCCTAAGGCTTCTAGGGGTTGGTTCGTTGCCTAAAAGCCTTGGCAAACAATATTTGAGCCCGAACTATCCTGATGTTTCTCACCGAGTCCGCCGGGGCATTCCTTCTTGCCTGAAAGATGCAGAATAGCAGCCCATTCATAGTCAGGTAGACAGCCTTGTCTGTAAGCTTGCAGGATTCTGCCTAGTCCAGCCGCACTCGAAGGGAGGATGTAGATGGCGAAGCAACGAGGATGTGGGGGGCGCCTGACCCGCCGCTTTGAAGCATAGCCCCCACGAGAATATCATCGACCTCAATGCCCCTTGAATCTTATGATGAGTTTCGATTGCATAAAACTCCTAGACATTGCAACAAACACTCTTCTACAATTTCACTAGTTTTGAAATGGAGCAAAACGCCGTGGTGGCTGTTTTTGTTCTTGACGAGCAAGGAAATCGTTCGTTCGCAGGCATCAGAGTCGTCCTCACAGGAACGCATGAGTGTTTTAGTAAATTTATGACCATAAATAGACTCCCATCAACCAAGGGGTGATCAAAGTCGTAATGAATGTATTGGATTGTCAACAGTTGGTATTCTTGCTGTTGGTATGTTTGGCCCCATGGCGGTAGAGGCCGGGATTATCAGCAGTACGTCAGACAGAACGCATTAGAACTGTTGTAGACTAATTCAGCCTGAGCCAAAAACCGCGCTGACACCGGATTACCGCCGACCACATGCAACTCATGGTGAATCATCTGGAAACGCGGTCCTCGGTGTGGTTCATAAGCGGAATTGCCAATTCCTGATGCCACAGATCGGATATCTTACATACTCTACTGTTGATGTCACATCTTCTGCTTTGGATAACTGGGTCCATATGTGATGAAGTCGCCGCTCGCTGCTGGAAGACCGATATGACTCGTAAGCTTGCATTCTGACAAGCCGCGAAATGGCCTCATGGCTGCGTAATCCTTCTGTACTCCTGGGGCGCACACACTTGGCGAAGTACTTGGCGTAATCAACAGGGAATTGCCTTGCCCGAAGCTACCACACCAACAGCGGTGCACTTTCCTATTCGGCAGGTGTATCAGTACCTTGCGTTAGCAAATGGGGTTTATCCAATCGACTGCATGAAAACGTAGCCACCGACAGCCTGGCCGCGCTTGCTACGCCCCGAGGGCGATCTTCGTTCAGTTGTATGTGAACAGGCTCTTCTCGACCATCTTTGCACGATTTCTTTTATTTCCTTCGAAGTTTACGATTGTCCCTTTGAGAAAATATTAGTTACGCTCTTGAAACCGTGGGCCCGTGATTGAGCTGACCACCTTCTACTATGCGCGTAACCTCGGAAAAACAACGAAAAGTGCCAACCCCTTTCCTTCTATGAATAGGTAGCCAATTGTACGTTTGGTGCTCGTGTTAGGGTGAGAAAGAAATTGTGGGAATCATGGTGGTAGTGAAATTGGCAGCTTCCTTTCAGTTTCAACCGGACAAGGTACGAATGGGTAAAAGAAGTTTCCATTCGGTACTTGACTGAAGGCTACAATATGGCTCTAAATTAATCATAGAGGGTCATGAACTATTGGTGTTCGTAACCCTTCCTACTTCCTCAGGAAGTTGATCGATTCTAACTGTTTAGAATCACCAAGACCAAGGCTCAGATTCTTGAATTCGTCCAAATCCTTCCGGATACTCTCAAGATCCGAATTCAGCAGACCCCATGCGTCTGGCCCGAGAGGAATACGAATTGGCACACGATTTCCGCTGCTGACCACAGCATAGATGGCTACTGCGAGGTCTCGTGGTTCGGTCCAAGTACTGCGTCCTTGTTCGCTCTGGATATACCCTAACAAGGCATTGGCTGGAGAACTCGGGTCCGAGTACGCGGGATGGCGACCTTTCATCATCTTCAAGGAGGATGTTGCATAGTTGGTTTTAACACCACCAGGCTCGATAATTGAGAGATGGACTGTTAGAAAGACAGAGATTAGTTGCCCGGTCATGAATCTGCATCACCGCAATCCTGGGGGCCATGAACTCACTGTTCCATGCGGTAGGCAGCTCTTTGGCGACAGATTCCGTCCACCCTTCCATGGCAAACTTGCTGGCGTGGTAGAAAGCCTGACCTGGGAAGCCAGCCCAGCCCCCAATTGAGCTGATGTTCATAATTACTCCACCCTGCTGACCACTCTTGGGGTTTTCATCCCGCATGATGCCGAGTGCCTTCTTGGTCACATCCACCATGCCCCAAAAATTAGTATCCATCACAGCCCGAGCCTCCTCATCTCCGGCGCCTTCAGCATCGCCTGCAAGTGTGTAGCCTGCATTGTTGACAACAATGTCAATGCGACCCCATTTCTTGACGGTAGCAGCCAGAGCAGATTCGATAGATGACTTTGAGCATACGTCAAGCTGCAACTTGAGTACGTTCTCGCCATCAGGGATTTCAGACAGATCCGCAGGGTTTCGAGCCGTGGCCGCGACCCGGTTGGACGTTTTCGCGATAAGTTGGGCTAGCGACTGCCCAATGCCGGACGAGCATCCTGAAACTACATGTAAAAAAGAATGGTCAGTGCCGAATCCTGGAGACTTTGTGAAGTAGGCGCTAACCGAACCAGACCGCGTCAGAAGTGATCTTGTATGGCTTAGTGTTCGGAGCCTCCATGCTGATGGTTGAAAACTTGGTGTTAAAGAGAGGCTAAGGAAGCTGCTTAGATCTGAACATAAGCATCATGATTCAACTAGCGGTCTTCTAGGATGACCAGGCCATCTATACTCGTTTCGGTTTCCTATGAACAAATGCGGACTGAATGGAGATTGTAGGACTTAAGAAATGCTGCTTAATGTCTCCGTTAAGTCCGGTGAGGTGCATAAAGGACATATACGACATTCGTCAGACTACTGGCACGCTTGAAATAATCGGCCCCTCACAAAAGTCCGCCGCACTGGACTGGATGATGATAATCTTCTTGGCGTACATTATGAGCTGCATTGCGGCTGAATTCAAAAGTCTGACCGGAACAGGGTCTAGTGCGAAGCTGACGCATCTGCGACATATTGGTGATGCAAGGTACTTATGGGGAGATAAGCTGCCAGTCGTTGTGGAGCCTTAAGCCGGACTCAGAACTGATGTTAGTTATACCACCGCACTGCGTCTGCAGTCCTCGTATCTGCAGTCCTCGTAAAGTAAGGCATACCGTAGCTCTGATTGGCCAGCTGTCTTAGAAGCCAAGAGTCTGGCGCGACAGCTGTTTGGCTCCAACAGCACAGAGATTTGCTGATCTTATCTCAATAGATCTGTAAGGGGTTAACATTGTCGACCCAGCTTTTCACAAGGACTTCGTTGCGACCGAAGGAACAGGAACATGGATCCATTTGACTGGACCTGGCAGACTGCAGCTGTATGCATCTCTCCAGCTCTAGCAGATGAGAGAGCGGGCGATATTGTGAGACCAAACTTCAAACAGATCGTGTTTTCTTCTCCTCCGTCTTCAAGGCTACGAAATGCTGCAATACAGGATCCACCACTATCGACGATGGCAACATGGATGGTCTGGAATAACCCAACCAGGGTGAAACGGCAGGAACACCGACACTAGTTACCCATGCCAAATGAATCGACCGTCTTCTCATGTTGCATGATGCAAATGGCCAGCGCAGTCGTAAGGCCGCGGTTTCCAATTAAAGCTCCGGTCCTGCCATAACAACAGAAGTGTCCTGCCGGCCAGCCACCGTCTACCTCTTGCAAAGACATGAAGGTTTTCAAATCTTTCTGGTAGAGGCTGGATGAAATGGACACCTTTTGGCATGCGAAGAGTCGCATTGCCAGCGCCAAAGGGTTGACCTGTGTATTGATCCTTTCCCTGAGCTTCTTCTTCACAGGCTCTAAGTTCTGCTTCAGCTGGGCATCCCTGCACTCGTCGTATAGACGAGCAACAAGGTAGAGGAAGGCTTCTGGTGTTGAATAGTGCCTGCTTCCATCTAGACAGGCGTCGTTTTTGAGGCTGTCTACGACCCAGGCTTTGGTAGCTTCGATGTTGAGATTAGCGTCCAGCATGTAACCGAAGCGGTTGAAAGCTCGCAAGATGTTGCAGCAGACTTCGGGGCTTTTCCGGGGCCGTTCTGTGCAGAAGTAGGTCTGCATAATACCATCATTGTCTGTGTTGGCTGCCATCATGTCCAAGACTAGTCTTGGAGGTGCAATGCGTGATAGATACTCCTCAGGAAGGGATACATATGCTGTTGAAGTCGTGTCAGCGTCGGGAGGAAAGTCCCGGGTTGTCAGAACTGGCTTGTCGCAGAAGTAGTTCCAGAGTCCCAACTCGACATTATTCTTGATGTCATCAGGGGAAGCCCCGTTAGCCATGTCGTTCATACTGAAGATCCGCTCGCCAGGCGCACAGTCTTTGTCTTCCAGCAGCTTGCCACCAGGCCAACGAAGATCAACCAAGGTCGAATCTCCTGTCAGCTCCCAAATCATGAGCTGAGAGAAATTGTCCTTTATAGTGACGTCCTGGAGCCCTTCAACTACACATATGTGGTTCGTTGCGTGTGACTTCATAAATGCCTGTGCTCGTGCTTCAGGGTCCCCCAAGAGGTTATGGAGTACGTTGCGGGCTTTATTAGGATGCTTGGAGTCAACCAGCAACCCATGGATTCCGAGAGAACGAGCGGCACATATGTTCTCAACCGTATCGTCAATCATGATTGCCTGCTCTGGCCTTACTCCAATCTGATTGAGGACGTGGCGCCAGAAGCCTAGCTCTGGCTTTCGCATTCCTTCGTTTCCCGAAGCGAAGATCTGTGTGAATTGTGACCAAGGCAAGTCAATTTCCTTTTGAACAAGTTGAAAGTGTTCCTAAAGGTTTGGCCAGTCAACGCTACTGAAACTGTATTCATGGAAAGGGTTGATGTGTGAAAAGGAATGGGAAAGCAAATGTTACGCTTACCACAGATATGTTGGACATGATGTAAAATTTGAGATCCGCGTTAGATGCTTTCAAAGCCTCAATTGTGTCTACAAAGCCGCGCACAACTCTGAGAGACTTTTGGGCCTCCCGCAGAGAATTCTCGATGATAGCTGCTTCCATGCCAAGCATTGCGCCAAAGTACTTGATTGTGATTCAGTGTTAGATCCTCTGCTGTGCGATTGACATGTGATTGACGGGTTATGAATAATTACTCACCTCGCAAGATTGCTTCACGGTAAGCTCGCCCCTGTCTAGCTGATACCAGGCTGGCGAGTTCATGATGGCTAGAAACTGGGTAGGAGCCAACGCGGTTGCTCCATGGCGGTCCCAGTCTAACAATACGCCGCCGAGATCAAAGATGAGAGCTTTCAAAGCCATGATAATCCTCGAGAGGTCGAATACAGGGCCTCAGTTCGATGAGCAGATCGTTTGAGCCATTGACAATGGCAACAGACGGGTTATCCGGATTAATAACCGTGTTCAAGTCTCTTGCATTAGTGACACACAGCTGATCTGATGTAGCTCCAATGACCAAAGGTTCCGATCCATAGAAACGGGTTCCCACTTTCCATGTTTAGCATTTCATCAAGGGTTTGTCGTTTTATTGTGTTCAGCTGCAGAAAATACGACTTCTGATATCTCGCAGCATATGCAGGCGGCTTCGCAATGATGCGTTATCGTTTTTGTTTTTATTTTAGTCATATTTAACGCAACGGCGACAAGCATCTTTCATCTCGGATCCACCAAGACTGTGTCACTATTGGATAGCCAAGACCATCAACACAAAACTCCAAGGCCATAACGTCAGAATTCTTCTCAACATGGTAGGTAAATTCATAAAGAGCCTTGCATTGCGTCAAGTCGAGCCCCCACTCATCCTCTGAAGAAATGCGCAGATGGTGCAGCTGAAAGCATGCTTACTCTGTTGGACCTAGCTTACTCTGCTGGAAGCATGCCTGCTCTGTTGGAAGCATGCCTGCTCTGTTGGAAGCATGCTTACTCGGCTGTGCAGTACTGCAGCCTGCGGCTGGCTAATCACATCCTTCGGTGTGATTGAAGATACATTAACGCAAGGATAATGTCACAATCAAAACGGCACAGTAATAGAGGAGGTCTAGGCTGCAGTGAGCGTAATACTGGACAGCCTGCGGCCAACAGTACCATGCAGCCATACATACAATGCAACAACTCTAAGGTTCGGATAAATCACCTCGATGTCGCAGTAACAAGTCCGAGAAGAGGGAAACGTCAGGCTTACGTGGCAGAATGCTCTCGGCCAAATGGCTCACTCGCTGTTTGTCATATCTCCACAGGTAATCAATACGTGCAGGCCAAGCCGTAAAATACATGCAAGCGATCACTGCATCAGGAAATTAGTTCATCGATTGAGGGTCTCGACAAATTCTTTATCCTACACCTTGAACATGGATCTCGCCAGCCCAAGTGAACGTTCTTACATATCGAGCTGCTCTTGGATCAGGCTCTCTGAGGATCACTGTAAACAGAGAAAAGTTGACGTACGCACCAGTATCGCACGAATTGATCAATCGGAACACAATTCTATAATTTTGATTGATTCTTGCTATTATCTTGAGATATATTTTTGAAGCCTGGAGCCGCAGGGTGTCATTCGATCTCAATATCTGCCACGTACCAATTGCGCCTTGACAGCCATATCGAGATGGAGAAGGACGCCCCAGGATTTTCTACACGCCCTCGGGACCTCGTGTGTTTACTTCTGGCCGCCGCGATCACGTATCGGATCAGTCTCATTGTATATCGCCTTTACCTGTCTCCCCTAGCAAAGTTTCCAGGCCCCAAGATTGCGGCTGCGACATCATGGTATGAAGGTTTCTGGGACCTCTGGAACGCACAATTTCCTGAGATCGTGAAGGATATGCATGAAAAATATGGTAGGGCTCTTCACTCACGTTAACAGCAATGAAGTTGACGGCAGTAAGGTCCCATTGTGCGAATCAATCCTCGTGAGCTTGTTATCCAAGACGCCGATTTCTACAGCCAGCTCTATGTTCCGGGAGGAAAGCGAAGAACACATACCATCATGGGAATGCGGGCAGGGCTGGGCATGTCAGGTAAGTTGAAGATGGACATGAGCTCGCCGCTCGTGTACGCATAAGGGAATGGACAATCTCCGCTGACTATCTGCGCCATTCGACAGACGCGATCGCGACCACGAGCCAGCACGAGCTGCATCACATGCGAAGAAAGGCCGTGGAGGGCTTTTTCTCCAAACAAAGTGTCACACGGATGGAATCAAGAATTCACCACGAGGCGAGGAGGCTTGATGGAAAATTGCGACAGTTGAGCGGCACCGGACAAGTCATCCATCTTGACCATGCGTTCTCCTGTGTCACTGGTGATCTCGCGGCGCAGTTCGCTTGCGGAGAGAGCCCTGAATTGATCGAAGAACTCGAATTCAACCCTGAATGGTGAGTTGTCAAAGTTCGACGCAGATTCTAGTAATAACCGTACACTGGTAGGCATAACTCCCTCATGGGGATACTGACAATGGTCCCATATGTGCGCAACTTCCCTTGGATTAATATGTGAGTAACGCGGGGACCTCTTATTGAACGTCACTTACGTTGTTTTACAGTGTCATGAGATTGGTTCCTGTGTGGGTTTTGAAAGCACTGAACCCTGAGCTTGCAGGCTTCAGAATCTTCCATCTTGTAAGTAACATTCCAAGTTTCCATCGCTATCGATCAACTGGTACCATAGCATACTCAAACACTGTTTTCACCCGACAGTTCAGCGAAGGACGAATTGAGACAATCAAGAGAGAGATGAACGAGCAAAGCAAAGACGACGAGAATACAAAGAGTTCAATATTTCATCATATCCTCAGGAGCGACTTGCCAGAAACAGAAAAGGCAACAGACCGCCTCAACAGAGAAGCGTTTGCCCTATTAGCTGCTGGCACCATCACCACAGCCGGTACTATGACGCTGATCACGTACTTTGTCCTCGAAAATCCCGACGTTGAGAAGCGGCTGCGGCAAGACCTCCAAAACGTCACGGCGTGTTACCCAGAGACTGTCCCCCGATGGGCGGACTTGGAGAAGGTTCCCTACTTGACTGCGTGCATCAAAGAAGGCTTACGGTATGTCTTCAATGCTCCAGACGAGTATTACGGGTCTAAAGCTAAATGAAATGGAGACTTGCGCGTTTTATGAGGCGGAATACTCGCATCTCGCCAGATGTGGATCTTAAGTATGGGCAATGGACTATTCCAAAGAACGTGAGTCGCATTTCTCTGGCAGTTCCTCCACGAACTAGCTGACGGATGTGCTTCGCAGACACCGGTCGGGATGCATATATGCCATATGCACATGGATCCGGAGGTATATCATGAACCGAGCAAATTCATTCCAGAACGCTGGCTTGGGGATTACGATCCACGGATGAATCGGAACCTGGTTCCGTTTGTCAGAGGCTCCCGAAACTGTTTGGGCTTGAAGTAAGGACCCCATATCTTACACACGTGGCTACTGACTTAACTCACTATGTTCTTTAGTCTTGCTTGGGCTGAAATGTATATATTCCTTGGCGTCATCTTTGGCTCAGGAGCCCACGAAATGAGCTTGGAGTGCGAAGAGTCGGACATTGTTCCCATCCGTGACAGCGATGTTGGATTTCCAGCCCATGGTGCACAAGGCCTACGCGTTCGATTTCATTAGACCTTATGGAATGGTCTTAGGCCACATCCCGTGTGTACTGTATAGTACGTTGCACAAAACTCACTACATCACGGAAATTTCGGGGATTACAGTATCCACAAGTCAGATATCATAGGCACAGGAACAGCCCTGAATATATACGTTGTTGATGGTCCTAGCTTAGTCCCCAGAGTAGACTTAGCTGCATAATGTATGTGCAGAGAAAAGAAATAAGAAGCCATCGAGAATATGCAATCACTGTGCTTCTTCAGCGCCGTCGAAAATGGCGACACCAAAGCTCCTCGTCCACGTACTGCCCTCACTGTCCTTAACACTGATATCGAGGTAGTCAATTCCCTTCTCAGCGCCAGCAGTGTACGTCGCCTTAGTTCCCGTGACGCTCACCTCACCCTTACCAGCACCCGTGACCTCAAACGTCGGCTCCTTGAAGCCCAACGCCAACGCCGCAAGATCGATCTCGACAGCCTTGGAGGGCGAAACATAAGCATGCGGCTCCGCCATGAAGTTGAGGTACCCTTCAATGGGCGTGTACCCATCCCCGCCGCTAGAGCCATCCCACCAGTCCGCGATGCCGTCGCCGTTGGCGTCCCAGCTCGCCGCGCGCTTGACCTCGGGGAAGTCCTCGAGGCCGCCGGCATCCTTGGGGTCATCGATGAGGCCCTTCTTGCCGGATACGGAGCCGACATAGGTGGTCGTGCCGGTGAGCGTCTCGTTGATGATGCGGGCGTCGTGGATGTCGCGGACGGGCTGGCTGACGCCCGAGTCGGAGAGCACGCGCTTGTAGGCCTCGGTGGATGACTGCGTGTCGACGTGCGGCTCGAAGAAGGGCTCCGCGAAGAACTTTTGGTAGGTGGGTGCAGGGTCGAAGGAGACCTTGGCCCAACACGCGATCTTGTCCGTGATGGAGGTGCCGTCGCCGGAGGGGTACTGGACGGAATCCTGGTCGAAGACGCCGTACAGGGAGTTGCCTGCGCAGTGGTACTGCTGCATACCGGGCATGTTGTCCTCGTACTATTTGGCGTTAGCATTGCATCTGAGCAGGCGCTGAGGGGATTCAGCTTACTGTGGCCTTGAGGGTGTAGTTCAATGTGGAAGATGGGCCGGGCTTGTAGTAGTTTCCGACAAAGTTCACCTTCTTGGCTCCGCCGTCCGTGACGCGGGAGCCGTAGTTGTAGACGACGTTGTTGCGGATGTCGAGCTCGCCGGCGAAAGCGGCGTTGTCATCAACACCGCCACCCATACTCCAGCTGCGGCCCTCGGCGTGGGCGAGCAGGTTGTGGTGGAAGGAGCCGACGTCACCGCCGATCGTAGCGCTGTAGCCATGGGCAGTGCCGTTGGGGTAGTTCTTGTGACCGGCAACGTTGAGAGGCTCAGAGATCATGTTGCGCTGGAAGGTAATGTTCCACGCTGAGCGAGAGCTGAAGGCCTCGTCAATGGTCCAGCCCTAAGGTACTCGTTAGCAAGCTAGCCTGATGTAATAATCGGGTAGGCTGAAGACATACCATGGAGCATCGGTCAAAGATGCAGTGGTTGGAGCCCTGCATACCCATGCCGTCAATAGTCTCACCAGAGACCTTGCCGGGACGGACGCGGATGTGGCGGAAGACGATGTCAGAGGCACCGGTGAGACCGACCGGGAAACCCTGGACCACAATGCCCTTGCCGGGGGCCGTCTGGCCGGCGACGGTGACGTACTGGTCGTTGACGGAGATGCGTGACGTGGTGGTGATGACGCCAGAGACGTCGAAGACGACGATGCGAGGTCCCTTGGCGACGGTCAGGGCGTAGCGGAGGGTTCCTTCGTCGGTCGAGTCTGCCAGGCTGGTGACCTTGACAACCTTGCCACCGCGGCCGCCACGTGCGAAGCGACTGATTTCCGTGTTAATGACTATCTTTTGTAAGAATAAGGAGTGACTTACCCATAACCCTCAGCACCAGGGAAAGCCAGCTGGGCCACGCGGAACATGAAGACGCGGCCGGTGTAAGTTGCGTCCCCTGCGACGACGTCGACGCGCCAGTAGAAAGTGTCGAAGGTGTTCAAGCCTTTCAATAACTTAGTCCAAATCCACAATTTGTAAGAGCGATAAGAAACATACCAGGGAGAGAAGCGCTAGTCTCAGTGACACCCTCAGCAACGCTCGTCAGGTTAGTCGCCGAAGTGCCAAGGAAGACATTATACTTGACACCCTCCGCCGACGCAGGCGCGCGCCATGAAGCCTTCACGCTCGTCTCAGTACCAATCTCGATGCGCTCATCGCGGTGCTTCGGTGTCGGGAAGCTGATCTGGTTTGCCATGGCGGGCGCGTCAATCTCAAATCCGTTGATGAAGGCGCGCTGGTCGCCGCCGGTGGGCGTGTAGACCACCTTCACCTCCTGGCCCGCCGTCGCGACATCGAACGTGACATACGAGGCCGCGGCCTCCCAGATGTTGTCGACGCGCGCGGACTGCTTGAAGTCCGACTCGGCGCTCTTGCCGTCGACGGCGATGTCAAGCGTCGCGGTCGCGTTGAGGGCGTCCCAGGCGTTGTGCCACGTCAGGAGGCTGTGCTTGCCGGCGGGCAGGCCCTTTAAGGAGAGGGTGAGCGGCGTGCCGTCTTTGGTCGAGGTGCTGATGCCCTCGTTGACGACACGCTCGCCGAGTGAGGAGAGGAAGCGCGTGTACTGGTACTTGTAGTAGTTGCCGGACAGCTCGGCGGTGCCGCCGGCGGCGAGAGTGAGGGAGACGTCGGCGTCGGTTATGTTGGCGACGGTGATGTTGGCGGTGGACGCGCCGGGGATGGTCCAGGTGATGTAGTCCGAGTCGACGAGGTTGCGGACGTTGGCCGGGTTGAGCCGCAGGCGGATGGGGGCGACGGCGGGCAGGCCGGAGCCCGGAGCGGCGGAGGCTTCGGGGATGCGGGAGGTGACTAGCGTGGTCGGGGCCGGCGCCGAGGAATTTTGGGCCGCGGAGGCGGTCGCGAGCGCGGTGGCCACCAGGGCCTTCAAGAAGCCCTTCATGGTGCTAGTTTAATACTCAATGATGATAGGAAAAGACAGACGGGATGAAACGAATGAAATGCGATGAACGGCAGAGGTTCCGAGACTACGACGCCGCGAACGCTGGGCGCGCGGGGGGAACGCCAATATGTAGGCTTCCACCTACGGTCTATTACCGGACATTTTCGCACCATGTTTGCGCCGAACCCACCTGTTCATTACCCTTTCTTCCCACCGCAAAACAAGATGCTCCTATTTCTGCATGCTTTTCGAAGTGTGGTGCACCTCATTCCCAGATTGAAAGGCAAATAGATGGGGGAGGTGGGCGGCCGCTAAGAATGAGGCGATGGCGCTAGACGGTTCCTGGACGAGCCGGGGGATAAATCCAGCGCCCAGCGGTTGGCCATTTTCCACGAGTAGGGATCAGGGCGGCCCCCGCAATGGGATCTGGGTTGCATCCCGGACTGAACATGGCGCTGAGATGACCAGAAAGTGGCCGTTGTGAAGGCAGAGGCTGCGGGAACCTTGCATGAGGGCTTGGCGGGGATGAGGAAGGTGTTTAGGCTTGATGAGGAAGCTCGACTCAGGTACGCAGTACGGACGCTGCAGCAGCTGCGCACATCATTTCAAGTGGATGCCAAGAGGTGAAATTGCCCAGGGGCTCGTGGGCGTGGAGACTGGGCGACCGATCTGCGGCCCCTTGAATGTGACAGGATTGACGAGCTGCGCTTTGGGGAATTTTGTGCCGAGTTTTCTGGAAGGCAGCGCTCGGCCTGCTCTGATGCGCCACAGTTGTTAAGGTTAGATGAGTTTGGATATAATTACAGTGGTAAATAACATCAATTGAACTTGCTGCCCGTTCATCTGATTCAAGTACAAGCCTCAAGAGGACCCTCTTTTCAGTTGCATACAGCCATAGAATAAAGTAGTTTTCGCACTCATAAGTTGACCGGTAAAACTGACTAAATCTTTTAGGCTTTGCGCTGACAGAGGGTGTCGAGTACTGACAGTTCATTTCAACTCATGAGGCCACAAACATGTACACCTTCCCACGAAAAGTGTTATGACTTATTTCGACATGCTTTTTGAACACGTTCACTCATTCAATGATTTGCAGCGTCGTGGCTTTTCGTGTACCGTACCCGCTGAGTTGAGATGAACGACGACTGAGGTTCTCCATCACCGTCTCCATACCATGGGAACATTGAAACAGAACATGAGAGAGATAGAGTAGGCATTCATCCACAACAAAAGGAACGTCAACCCATAGTATGGAGCATCGTTATTATATTACAGCAACATTACCGCTGCTTGAGAGGCGTCTAGAGATACATGATACCAACAGAAAACACAAAGGGACCACACCCTTACTGGTTAAGGTACTGCTCGAACTTGCCACCATACCGCTGCCCCGCGACCGGCAAGCTCTCAATCAGCGCCCAGATCTCCTTCAAATCGTCGTCGCTCAGCTGCACGTCCTCGCAGTTCTGCACCACGCGCTCCGTCTTGGTCGAGCCCGGGATCGGAATGGCGCCCTGCCGACGCACCCACGCGATGGCCACCTGCGCGACGTTCGCGCCCTTGCGCTGCGCAATCTTCTCGACGGCCTCAACGAGCTTGAAGTTCTGCGTGAAGGCGTCCGCCTTGAAGCGCGGCAGCATGTGGCGCATGTCGTTGGCGGGGAGGTCCTCGGGCTTGCGGAACTCGCCGGTGAGCAGGCCGCGGCTGACGGGGCTATAGGCGACGAGGGCGATGCCGACTGTGGATGGATGAGTTAGTAATTGATAAAGCATGAGTTTGGGTTGGGCGTTGTGAAAACTTACGCTCGTGGCATGCCTCCGCGACACCGTTGGTCACCGCATCGGGCGTGAAGATGCTGAGCTCGATCTCGACCGACTCGATGGGGTGGACGGCGTGCGCGCGGCGGATCGTCGCGGCGCTGACTTCGCTGAGGCCGATGCCGCCGATCTTGCCCTCCTTGATGAGCTCCGCGAGGGCCTGGACGGAGGTCTCGATGGGAACGTTGGGGTCGACGCGCGAGCACTCGAAGATGTCGACCTTCTTGACGCCGCCGAGGACCTGGACGGCCTCTTCGACGGAGGCACGGATGCCCTCCGGGGTGCCGTCGGGGGTGTGGGTCTTGCCGTCGTAGGCGCCCTTGATGCTCAGGACGACCTTGTCGGCGTCCTCTGGGTATTGCTCAAAGTAGTGCTTGAGCAGGTGCAGGGAGTTTCTGTCGGGAGTTCCGTAGTGAATGCCCTGTCGTTTGGTCAGTTTACCTCAAAGATGATATTGTGAATGGGAGAGGGGAGATGGCGGGCTTACCCCATTCCAAAAGTTGGCGCCCTGTTCGAGGGCAGTCTTCATCAACTTGACCGATTCGGATAAGTCAATCTGATCCCAAGGGCGGGTCAATCCTGTGCAGCTTTGTTAGCAAAAAAGATGATCTGCCTCAAAGCATATGTGCTCACCCATTAGTCCGTAGCCAGTAGGTCCAATGGCCTTTCCAACGAGGGTCTTGGGTGCTGTGGTGGAGCTCATGTTGGCGATGATTGAGATTGAGATGTAAGTGTGTGTAGTGGAGGTTGTAGTGTTTGTAGTGTCGTGTACTGTACTGAGTGAATGCTGGATTGATGATGTTCTTCAAATTCAAACCGATTCACAGATTCTCGGCTGCGTATATATATCCTTCCTTTCAATGTTAGCCATTCCAGCCATCACTGCCATCACCAGTCATTGATAGTATGCCTACAGCTGTGAGTGTCCCCAGAAATTAAGTCCGGCCAACTATCTCCTAGTGGGCGGGCCGGGGTCGGCCGCCGCCGCAGCCACTTCTGTCGGTTTCGGGCGGGCCTTAGTGGGGTTAACGGAGCTCATAATAAGATCCGGTCCGTCTCACTCACTCACTCACAGGCTGCAGCTGGCGGTGCAGGAACTAAACCCCGTTCCTTACGGGGCGGTTCTATCGGATTTAGCATGGCCTATGTTCTGAATGACGACGCCGCACTCACAAGCGTCTACCAAAGGTCCAAATTGAGTGGGTGCCGTCTACCAAAAGCCCAAATGCAAGTCCCACGACTCAACGCGTCTGCCTAGTGAACTAACTGTGTCTATTTGAACGGTCCAACGGCGGACATTGATTGAGGCATTGCACCGCTGCACTAGACATGGTTTACCTCCACCATCAGAGACCGCATTTTGTGGCCGTGCCCGACTTGCCGTACGGAATCGCATTCAGGGCGGCTGCAGTCAGCATGGGAATAAGTTACATGCACCTAAAATGCATCTCGATGAATCCTGCCGTTTCAGGGCCCAATCGCGTCGAGAATCACGACAGCCCTACAGCCACATGTAGGTTGTGATTGGTAGTGAGAAATATGTTGCATACTTTATTCATTCAGCACCTTATTTCGTCGTCTTCGCAGTTATGACACCTCTGGTCCGCCCCGTCGGCTCCTAGATAGCTGTTGTCAATCTGTCCCATTTGAAAGAGCCACATGTACTTAAGACTCATAGACGAGGAGTTCCAGACACATGTGGAGAAGCAAGACACCATGACAGAATCGCAGGTGAGAAAGAAAATTTACAATGATGAATTACAAAATTAATCTATAAAGTCCTTGCGACGATACGTCTATGATGATGCAGTCTAGCGTGCAAAGCTCCCACCTAATCTCTCCACATCACAGCTCAATACCGCCCCCAAGCTCCCAGCTTTACACAACCAATCCTCTCTTCTCCTACTACTCCTTCTTAACCTTGGTGCTCTTCTTCGGCATCCGAAGCAGCCAGTAAAGCAGCGCCGCCGCCGCGATGTTGAAGATGCAGTAAGCCCACATCAGCCCGAAGTTCCTCCACCGGTTCGCAAAGTCCACGTTGATGCCCTTGAGGAACGCGTTGGTGTTGTCCATCGCGCAGTAGCTGCACTCCGTGGCGTTGCCCGCGCCCGGGTTCTCGAGGTACCCGCCCGCCGACGCGATGTAGCCAGCCATGTACTCGCCGCAGGTCTGCGCGCTCGGGGCGCTGAACTTGACGAACTCGTTGGCGGCGCAGTGGACCGGTGCGTTGGCGAGGGAGGTGCCGAGGAAGCCCTCGACGACGTAGGTGAAGGGGTTGACGCGGTACATGAAGATCCAGAAGCCCGGGAGGTCGTTGGGGCCGGCGAGGATGCTGGGTGGATGTTAGTTGGGGTGTTTCTTACTGGAAGAGTGAGGTAGGGAGAGGAGACATACCCGCAGAATGCAAACATCATGATGGCGAACAAGTTGACGATACCGCTGGCGACTTCGGCGTTGGGCAGACCCGCGATCATCATGTGCGCGAAGGAGCCCGTGAAGACGAAGAAGATCCAGACCAGGAGGAACATAGTGATGCCGCGGGAGTCGGTGGCGTCGGTGTGGTAGGCGTTGCGGTACAGGCCGATGGGGAAGTACCAGCAGACGAAGCAGAAGACGGATGCAAGCTGTCATTTCATTAGTCTCTGGTCACACAAAGTCAGATCTTGATGATCTTACCGAGTTCCAAGCCATCTCAACGAGGATGTTTGCAATCAAGAACGCCTTCCACGAGTACGCCTTGGACGGCCGCTCGCGGGCTTCGTACATGGTGCGCTGGGAGACGAAGACGGGCATGATCTGCTCGACGACCTGGCTGAAGACAGTGAGGAAGATGAAGACGCCAAACATCTGGTTTTGCAAGCCACGCTGGGTGTTTTCTGCGTTCAAGAAGGAGAGACCGATGAATAGAGCCTGTAAATCAGTCAGAATGTAGTCTCCCGCAGGTTGAGAAGGGTTAACTCACAGCACCAAAGGACAAGATGCCCTTGGAGTAGATATACGAAGGACTACGCCAGTATTGTTGGAAGACACGCTTGGTGACCTCGAAGAACTGCGTTCCAAAACCGGCGGCGAATTCCTTGTAGCTAGACGCATCCTCGGTCTGCGGTGCCTGGACTTGACCCTGAGCCCCTGAGCTCAAACGAGTCAACTCATCCTGAACAGCCTGATACTCGGGAGTCTGGCGCCAGACAGCGGGCCAGTCGATATCTGTGTGGGCACCGGGCGCCGCACCGATGACTTCCAGCATATACTCCGCGGGATTGGCGCCAGGAGGACACTCAGGCCCGCCGTTCCGGACGAAATAATCAACCAAAGTCTGCGAATTCTTCCCAATCTCTCCAAAGTACACCGTGCGTCCTCCGCGCGCAAGTAGCAACAGCCTATCAAACCGCTGGAACAGCATCGCCGAAGGCTGGTGGATCGTACAGAGGATCGCCTGGCCGCTCTTCGTCAGCTTCTCCATGAGGTTGCAAATGGACCACGAGGTCTGGCTGTCGAGGCCCGAGGTCGGCTCGTCGAGGAACAGCAGGAGCTGGGGGCGGGCCGCGAGCTCGACGCCGATGGTGAGGCGCTTCCTCTGCTCGACGTTGAGGCCCTCGCCGGGCTCGCCGATGACGGCGTCCGAGTACTCTTCCATGCCGAGGAGGGCGATCACGGTATCGACGTAAGCGAGCTTTTCGGCGCGCGAGTAGGTAGCAGGCTGGCGTAGGAGGGCGGAGAAGTTGAGGGCCTCGCGGACGGTGGAGGTGTGCAGGTGGAGGTCTTGCTGGGTCACGTAGCCGGTTTTGCGTTGGAAGGAGGAGTCGCGGGGTTGGCCGTTTACGAGCATTTCGCCGGTGATGACGCCCATTGTGACGCGGGTTGCGAGAACATCGAGGAGGGTTGTTTTGCCGGCGCCGGAGACACCCTGAACAGTTGGTCAGCAAGAGCAAGATCTGTGTGTGATTGAGGAGCCTTACCATCAAAGCCGTCAGAGTTCCTGGTCTGTAGAGGCGGTCGTCAGTTGAGCTGCAACAACGGGTTGTGAGGAGCATGCATGACTTACTTCACCCAGCCATCGACATGGTCGAGAATCCGGCGAGGCTCACCCTTGATCTTGATATCGTAGCACACATCCTTCCAGTGGAAGACAGAAGTCTGCTTCTCCATTCCAGCAACGCCCTCAGAGTCCTCCTTGTCAGTCTGCTGGGCTCGGGTAGTCGTACCGCTCTCAACATCGACAGCGCCAGACTTGCGGCGCTTGCTCATTGCCGCACGACTGAATACCAGAACCTCACCCTTGGAGCGCTCAGAAGCGACATACTCAGTGGCGATGAGGTGGAGACCCATGAAGAGAATGGTGTAAGCGATCAAGACACCGAAGTTCCTCCAGCGGTGCGAGTTCTTGAAGCCGTAGGACGTCAAAAGGTAGGTCGTCCCGCTAACAAAGTCCTGGCCGGGAACGGATCCAGCTGAAGAACAGACCTTCTCATTGGCCGCGACCGAGCCGTATCCGGGGCCCATCGGCACGAAGGTAGAACAGGGGAAGTTTCGCCCGACGAACTCGTTTAGCATAACGCTCTCGAGACCGTAGAAGACTGGGTTGATCCAGCGGACCCAGCCCAGCCAGTCTTGCATATACTGCGGAGGGATAGCGAATCCGGTGTACAGGGCGATCAGCAGGAGGATGATGGACGCCGGGGCGAGAGCCTGGGCGACGGACTTGGTGACGGAACCAATGAGGCGGAACATCATCGACATCGAGAGCGTCATGGTGAAAGAGATGAGGAGGAAGAAGAAGAAGGCGCCGGGTTCTCTGCGGAGATTGCCCATGAAGTACAGGATTGTATTCATCAGGATAGCGTTGAAGATCTTGTAGGGGAGATCCACGATCATTGCAGACAGGGCCTCAGCCGAGGGATGGTACAGGGCGTAGCGGGAGTGTTTTTCGACGATTTTCCGTTTGGCGTACAATGTCATGATCTCGAGGATGCTTCCGAAGGCATTGATGATGACCGTGAAGAACAACAGGATGGCGCGGCGGAAGAAGCTGGATGTGTCGGTAGGTAGGTTGTAGAACAGACTGCTGATGATGAGGGCCTCGAATATATTCGTGATGAGCATGGTGAGCGTGATGCTCGGGTCGCCCTTGAGCATCACCCAGCTTCTCCACAGCGTCAGGTTCATCTGCTCCGTGTACGAGAGCGTGAATGGAGACTTGGCGCGTTGAGACTTGGACTGATCCATGCGACGAGCCTCGAGGAACTTTTGGAAGTGCTCGCCTCCGAAGGGGTGGCGCTGGAGGTAGTCGTCGACTTCTGCGAGGAGGCGGGTGCGGTGCTGGCTGGCTTTCCAGGCCTGGGCGAACTCGTCGGGGCTGCGGGGTGTCTTGCCCTCCCAGCCGGGGCGGATGACACGCTCTTGGTGGCTGGTCATGGACGTGAGGAAGTCGGCGGTGGTTTGCTGTTCGGGGCAGACAAAGCCGAGGCCTTCGAAGTAAGCCTTTGCTTCGGTGGTCTTGCCGAAGAAGATCTGGCGGCCTTCGTACAAAACGACAACCTTGTCAAAAACCTGGAACTTGTTAGTTTATGATGATTGGATGGTAAGAGAAGTTAGACTTACATCGTAAGCGTCCTGGGAAGCTTGGTAGATAGCAACGCAGGAGGTGCAGCCCATGACATCGGCTTGGAGTCTCAAAGTGCGACAGAACTCAAGGGCGTTGGCACTGTCGAGGCCGCGAGTACTGTTGTCCCAGCACTGCAGAGGCGAGTACGAAAGCGCTGCCTCGGCAATGGTGACACGCTTGCGCTCACCGCCGGATACACCACGAACGAAGTCATCACCCACGCGAGTATTCTTCGTATGCGAAATGCCAAACATGGCCATCGTCACATCACGAAGATGCTCAGCGTACTCCCGCCTCGAGACGCCTTCCGGGATGTTCTTCGGGCACCGGGCACGAGCGGCGAAGTACAGCGTGTCGCCAACGGTCAAGTGCGGGAAGTGGTGGTCGACCTCGGCCGTGTAAATCGCCTCGCCCCTGAACGCCGTACGCATCTCCTTGGGATGGATTCCCTGGTAGTTGATGGTTGCGCCGTCGCTGATGTGGAACCCGTGGGTGTCTCCTGCAATGGTTCGCAGCAGAGTCGAACAGCCTGATCCAGGGGGGCCAAGGACGGCCAACATCTCGCCACTGTGAACGACGCCCTCGAGATCGTGAAGGATATCGATGCGTTGCTCTTTGGCTCCAGCGAGCTTCTTGACCATCGTCGCAGCTTCGAGAAAGACATTGCCGACGCTCTTCTGGTAGTCCGTGGAAGTACCGAAGCCGAAAACGTTGAGGTCCTTGAACGCGATGCCGGTCGTCTTGGGCGGGTTGCCCTCAGAGGTGTCGGTGCGGATGTCGTAGAACGCCTTTGCCCATTTTCTCGCGTTGAAGTTGGGGCTGGCGGGATTCAAGGGGCCCTCGGCGGGAACGGGAAACAAGGCGCCAGGGGCGCCGTGGGACTGGGTGGTGAACCGGCGGGCGAGTTGCAAGACCTCGTTGTTCATGCGCTCCTCCTGCTCAGCGGCGTCCTCGTGCTTGACCCATTCCTTCTCAGCCACGGTCGTGGCCGAGTTGGATACCGAATCCGACGTTGAAGGCTTGTGCTGCTTCTCGTTCGCGGTTGTCGGGGGAGGCAAAACGGCGCTGTCGGTCTCTGTGTCGCTGTCAGACCGCATTGTTGGCTCGAGAGGTCTGTCAGACCAGACGGCACGGATTTAAAAAGTCTGAGTAAGATTGACAGAGTCTTGAGAATTAATGTGACGAAGTAGTAAATAACAAGACCGATGTAGTAGTGAGGTACGATCATCAGTTGAAACCAAGTTGACTGAAAGTGGAATGGAATAGAAAATGACATCCCATCTTCGGGACGAGATTCATAAATAATAAACATGGTGGCATGCACGATCTGAAGGATCTTATCTCCATCATCACCATCGTTTGCTTTCGTCAGCCCGTGTTGTTGGTTCTGGACAATCGGATGTTCGGTTGTGGAGAGTCCGAAGGTCCGCCTTTAGGGGACTTTTTCAGCCCTATGAAACATCATTTCGGACTCAGCCAAGCCTCTCGAAAGACTCATTTTGATCTGGAACCCAGCGCTAGCCACGTCTATGACTTATCGGTGTGGCTTGGCCCAGGAACTTGCCGTCTCCCCCTTAATGTGCATTAACAAATTTCAAGCATCACCAGCCGGTCGCAGCTGTTCGGACCACTTTTCCCCAGCTTTTGACAGCCCGGAAGATCAGTTTTCACGATTCCGGTGGGCTGCCGGATTTCTCGGGATCCCTGGTCGAGCTGCCCGCGGCCCCCGTTCCTCGAGCTCGCGCGGATCCGTGCTAAGCAGGCCCCCCTTGCCAAGCCAGCAAGCGGTAACCAATTTGACTTTGGCAGACAAAACCATGTCTGTCCCGGAGATTCCACGTCCATGATGCGTCAGATCGGCTCGGGTGGGCTAGTCGCGGGCCTGTACATGGTTATTTGTCTTCCGACTCCCCCTCTGTTTACCCTCTCTTGCACCCGCGCGCCCCTCACAGCCCATTTCTCCGCCCTCCGAACGTCTCGCGAGCCTAGCCAGCCATGGCGGATCAGTCAGCACATTTGAACCCGCTCTCGGTGCGTAGCGGAGATTCCCATGGCCCATTGTCCGCTCTCTGGTTATTCTCAGGGGCAATGGGCATCTGCTTTGGTGGCTCTCATGGCTGACAGTTGGTGTCTCATCTCGCTGTGTGTAGTGCAAAAGATGCAAACACAGAAAGGTCAGTTCTGCATCCCTCCCGGCGAGAGCGCTATTCACGAGCATCAACTGACGGGATGTCTTCGACATCATCAGGTCCGGTGTAGTCGGGTGATGCCGACATGCGATAGATGTAAAACACACGACATCGACTGCGTCTATCCTCAACGGGTCAAGAGGAAAGTGACCAAGACCCTGACGGACCGCCTCTCGTAAGTCTCCGCCCCTCCACTTTCCTCCGTGCCGTCTCTCCGATGGCCAGATTTACGAGAGATCGTTGGCTCAAACTCCGTTTCTTGGCGACTCCCCAGCACGACGGATGACGCGCTCTCAACCATCCTGGAACGGTTACAGCGCGTCGAGGAGCACTGCACCACGCTGCCGAACGGGGGCCAAGCCGTTGGCTCTCTAGATGCCGCACCCCCTGCTCCCGCGTCTGATCCTCCCGCCCCGCTGCGGCACACGTCAACATCCAACAGCGCGCCGTCCAACGTCTCCTCTCCGGCTCCTTCGAGCGCGGCGGTGGTGGCGTCCCCCTGGACGTCTTTTGCCACCCCGAGCGCGACTCCTGAGATTGACACAGCGGCTATCTTGAAAGATGCCGTTGATCAGGTTCAACGACTGAGGTTACAGACTATCGCTACCGCGACCATCACTGAGAATGTCACCATCCCACCAGAATTGTGTAAACAATGGATCGAGAGTATGTTGGAGTTTAACTCCCGTAATTTCATTAACTGTTACTCACTCTGTTGCCAGATTACTTCACCCACATGCAAACAGAGATGTTTGTCAGTTTGATAAATCTCAAACTCATCAAGCTGATCCCCGACTTGCTTGATCTTCCTCATGTTCACCTAGATCCGGCTATTCTCGTGGTTTACTACGGCATTCTCTACCACGGTTGCGCTCTGGGTGCAACGTTTGAGGGCAATGCCGGCAGCGGCTTGCAGTATGTGCGCATGCTGTATCTGTGTTGTCTTCGTTCCCTGCCTCTCTGGCAACGGGAAGCAACAGGGACAACGACAGACTTCATAGCTGCGATCTTCATGGTGAGCTTCGAACCAAAGATTATTTTATTAACCGAAATGGTTTCGTTAACTAATCGTGATTTACAGTGTCGCACAGCTGCCGAGTGCTTCGACGAAGAGCTAAGCTGGCGGATGTACACCTACGCCACCGACTACGCACAGAAGCTGAACATTCACAACCTCGACGCTCACACAGAAGGCACCAGTGTTCTTCTAGACCAGGCCAAACTCGATGCCGACCGGAAGGGCTTCTGGGAAATGATCCAGATCGACTTCTTCTTCCGCCTTTTATTCAACAAGCCACCGTCAATCACCGCCAGCATCAACTCCTGGAAAGTCAACCTGCCCTGGCTGTCGGCAGACGCACAACCCGACATCAACGCCGTGCCCACCATCGCTTTCCTCGTCGGGTCCCGCCAGACCTTCATCCTCTCGCGGTTCTTCCAGGAGCTCGAAAACAGCAACTGCACCGAGGAGGAGATGCGGCCCAAGACCGAGGACCTCTGCCGCGAGATCGGCCAGCTCTTCGCAGAATGGGGCGTCGAGGAGTGGGTGACCAAGACCATGTCCAGCGAGAACAAGTCGGAGGCCTGGATGATGAGCGACATCGCCATGTCCGGGTACACGTACGTCATCTTCATGCTGCGCAAGCTCTCCGTGCTGCGCTCCAACTCGCCGCGGCCGGTCATGTCTGACGCCGACGTGCCCGATTCGCCGCTCGCCGTTGATGCGTCGCGCCGCCTGCTGAGCGTCGTCCACATGGTGCTGGTCAAGAACCCGTTCCCCGAGACTATGTGTGTTCTGTTTGGCATGTATCGCCTGTACGTCGCGTACGCGTGTCTGATGAACAGCGTGTTGCATTCGGCCGATGTTCGCGCGCACATGGACGATGTCGCGTTGCTGGAGCAGGTATGTGATGTGATGACAGTTGCGTCGAGAGGGGAGAAGGACTTTGTGCCGTTGATTAGGGCGATTCAGAGCTTGGGGATGGAGGTAAAGAGGAGGCTTAATGAGCCGGGCACGAGTATCACCACACCGATGCTGGGGCTAGGAACATGAGACTGTTGCTGTTTATTCTCGTGTTTTTCTGCTTGTCTTTCAGCCTGTCATTTCATGGGGGTTTGTACAACCATGGTCGTCACGGAAAATGGATTGAAGCTCTTCTGGTTTGCCATGGGCGGTGAAATCGGGTATCATGATCTTGCTGGACTATTTCGGGGCGCTGTACGTGATTTGAAAATAGAGATGGCTGAGATATTCGAATTCATTGAATAATCATTACTCTTATTATTACTACCCACCGGATTAAGTTACTGTAGAAGGGGATCGTCCTTCAATGACTGCTCATAAGCCTTCTCTATGAGCTCCGTTCTCTCAAGGCTTCTCGGCTTGAGATCAAAATCAAAGTGCTTCGGCTGAACGTTGAAACCCTCGACAAAGTTGTAAACAGGGGGTATAATCTCCTCTCCAGCAGAATTCCTGGCCCTGTTGACATTGCAACCCCAAGCCAGCATCGCAATCTTGAGGTTGAGACTCCTCTCAGCAATGTTGATACCCTGGCAGATTCTTCGGCCATGGCCGAAGGCTGAGTAGTTCTGCAGGTTGGGGTACTGCGTCAGAGGCTCCTTGTACGTCGGGAACGATGGGTCCAGCCAACGGTCGGGGTTGAAGACTTCAGGGTCGGGGTACTGTTCTGGATCTCGCTGGATAGCCCACTGCACGGCATGCACCACAGTTCCTTTCTTAAGGAAATAGCCGTTGTAAGTGTCGTCTTCTGTCAGACGATGGGGGAATCCTCCGGCGGTGATGGGGTAGACGCGAATCGTCTCCTTGACGCACGCTCTCACAAGAGGCAGCGCCGCAATGTCGGTGAAGGTGGGTAATCTGTCGGGCCCGACGACTGAGTCGACTTCCTTCTGAAGCTTCTCAACCCATCCAGGATTTCGCACCATGCATAACACAAAGGACGCGAGCGCCGATCCCGAGGTCGTGGCCGCGGCTTGGAATACGGACCCAAGCATCCAGTTCGCTTCGCGCCGCGTGAGGCCCCACTGCTCTTTCGTCTCCAGCCAGTTCCGCGCCCACGACGGCGACTTGCTGCGGTCAATGAGCTCGTGGAAGAAATCCTCATCGCGCCGGCGGCGTGCGCGGAGGTACTTTTTCCAGGGCGCGAGCCACTCGGGCACGTACATGAGCGACGGGAACAGGTCGACCAGGTACGCCCCGGGCGACCCGACGCGCTCAAGCTCGTGGACGATGTCGAGAATCATCCTGGCGTCCCGGTCATGTCCGCTCTCCAGCCGCAGGCCGTAGATGATGCGTAGGCCGAGGCCGACGCTGAAGCGCTCGAAGAGCGCCTCGTAGTCGCTGGGGTCGCGGAGCAAGTCGCGCAGCAGGCGGATGCCCTCGATCTTCTGCTCCGTCTCGTAAAGCGGGGCGACCGGGGACATTGTCACCTGGTGCAGAAACCGGCGGTACTTGCGCCATTGCTCGTCGTACGGGAGCAGCAGCAGCATGTGGTCGTCCGTGAGGAGGTGCGATGACGCCGGCGCATAGTGGCGGTCGCTGTAGATGTTGCCGCGCTGGCGGAGGAGGTCGTTGGCGGCGGTCTCGGTGCCGAGGAGGACGTGCTCCTGGCCCGGGATGGAGAGTCGGACGATGGGGCCGTGCTCCTTGATGAGTTCGTGGAAGGCGAGCCACGAGTGTACCGGGGGGATGGACAGGAGATTACCGATGAGGGGCTTCGGCTTCGGGCCCGGCGGGAGGGCCGTTCCCGGTGGGAGTTGTTGCTGCTGTTTCCTTGGCTTCAGGGCGGTGAGGATGAGGGCGAAGAGGATCGCAGCCCCGGCTGCCAGGTACGGGTTCACGACGCCGCCCAGGGAGGGAGACATCTTTGAGCGGGCTCTACACGATGATGACTGGCGATGGTTGGGATGCTGCGTGGGACATGTCTCATTCACCGGGTCCTGTCTGGCTCGTCCGAGCGAAGATCCTTATGTGGGAATGTGGAAACAAAATTCTTCAGCAACGGGGTTTTTGACTGCCGACAGGTCTTTGTGCTGTGACAGCGGAGGCCCCCGCATCATAGTAGCTCTTTGTTATCAGTCTAGACCCCCACTCATGGACAGGCGATACCAATTAGAGATGGTGGCTTGGAAATACGGCCTTAGCAACGGTAGTGCCAGATGGGTAGCTCGAGTCATGCTCGGTAGTACGCAACAGGACATCAAGCACGTATTATAAGTCTTAATATCCGTCATTGGATAGGTACCATATGTTGCTGCCAACAACAGAGCTTTGTTGCCGATGCGCCAATGTGGCACAGCATGCAGTGAACCACATGGTTTGTGGGGTAGGTGGCCCAAGCTTTAAGACTTGGTATGAATGATGAAGAGAAAGATCTTCAGATGATGAGAATCAAGTTGTTATCTGAGACATCGGTCTTTGAGGAGTGTCTAGGAACACTAGGCCTAGAAGCTCAAATCGCGTGGTAATAACGGTACCGTCTGGGTCAAAAACAAATTTAATGAAGAATTCCAAACAGAAATATTTGAGCAGAAATAATTACTTCTAGATCCAATATCCACTAACTTCCCTTGGGAGAAGTCATCGTCTCCCACGCAATGTTGACGAACTCCGGGTTTGCTTTGGGAACAGATTTGCATACGCAGTGATAGGTGCTTGGAGAGCCCGTACAGCGTAGCCCGAAAAGTCTCTCGCAATGTCTTCGACCGTTGCCAATAGCCCTTGGGCTCTAGATTCGACTGCTGCCCTGATGTTAATCGCAACACGACTGTCGTGTTCGACGGTGGCAGACTGGAGTAACCGAACGATATCCGCCCGCCTTATCCTGAGTATTTGACGCTGTTCCCTAGTTGACTCTGCATTCTCTTCGGGGGGTATATATTGTGTGTCAAGGGCAAACTGCAACGGACGCCTGCCAGACGCATTTTTCGCCGAAATTCTTGCTCCGTGTTTCAACAGAAGATCAACTGCCTCCACATTCGCCTGCCGTATTGCAAGAAAAATGGGGGTTTCTCCGCTCTGTGATGCATTGATGTTGGCGTTTCGATTGAGAAGTAGTTGTAAGACTGAACAACTGTTTGCACGAATGGAGTGAAAAACCGCTGTTTCCCTTTCTCTGTCTTTGGCTTCAATGTCGACGCCATGATCTAAAAGCAAAGAAACAACTTGAAGATGACCATATGCGGCAGCAAACGCCAGCGGTGTTCCACCCTCCCTACTGTCTGACATCTTGGTGTCAGCACCTCGCTGGAGGAGGAGTTGAACAATGTGCTCGTGGCCATTCTTGGCGGCCAATAACAGTGATGTTTGGCCATTTGCATCCATTGCATTGATGCTAGCCTTTCGGCTTAGCAAGAGATTGACAACGTCGTAGTGGCCCATATATGCAGCGAGAACCAATGTAGGGCAGTCAAGAAATCCCGCTTCGGTTTGCTTGGGCGGATTGTAAGACAAGCCTTTCTCGTCGACACTAGCTCCATAGTCAAGTAAGCATGCGATAATGTCAGCAAAGCCCAGACGAGCAGCCAGAGCAAGGGGAGGCTCATTGCGGGCTGGCTGACGCGATTTAGGCTGGTATTGAAGCCCGCCTCTCACATTTGCTCCCTTTTGTAACAATTCTCGGACAATCGTAGACTGATTTGCCTTCACTGCCACATCTAAGGGGGCTCGGCCGTCACTTGCTTGAAAATCGGCAGATGCCCCTTTTTCGAACAACATCCTAAGGGACGCAGTGTGCCCTAGCATTGAAGCTTTTCCTAGGGGAGACTGTCCACAGCTGTCTGAACGATTGACAGAAAATCCCTTGGATAAGAGTGATTCCAACATGGGGATATTGTCTACAGCGACTGCTAGGGCTAAAGCACCTCGCCCTTTGGAGTCCTCGACAGCTCTATCGACTTCAAAGTTTGCCACTAAGTATTCCATAGCAGCAATATGTCCTTCCACAACGGCACGTATGAACGCTCTCCGTACCATATTGGAAGTCTCATCAGTCGAGGAATGGTCTTTCAACTGAAGATCTTTACAAAGACTGGTCAACATCGAGTGATGCCATTTTCTTTGCCGGCTCTCAGAGTACGCCATTAATTCTTGAACCGATTGGGATTCGAGGGCAATTTGAGATCGGATGGCCTTCTTTTTGCCAATAAGATCGAGGAGATACGGATCTTGAGCTTCCTCTGTGTTCTCTAGTGACTTCTTGAATTTCGACAACTTTAAGCTGACCGACCAACTTTTTGCAAATAATTCCAAGATGGACTTTGTGTGTGCAAGTATCTTCAGCTCCTGATCTGCATCCACCATTGTGTTCATCGGTTGTGACGCTTCCGCCAACACTCCCAATGTAACCATGTAGAGTTTGGAACCAGGCAAATCCTGGGAAAGCTTTATTTCCAACTTCAAACAGCCGTTGCTTGCGATTATACTCCCGAGAAAGCCATCTGAACTGGCTGCTGCTTGAGCAATTGTGCCCAGATCCGTATTCCTCGACGCGACCATCAGATGGCAACTTGCGTACACTTCCATCTGTTGGATTTGAAGTTCGAGAGCGAACACAAAGTCTTTGAAGTTTTCTCCCTGTTGGCGAACTTTGCACCAAGCCCGCCGAACAGTGTTGTACCTGATATCTATAATAGTACCGAGGACTGCTCGATCTTCGTTCCATTGTCCCTCGAGATAGATATCGATGATGCTCAAGTCGGTGTCCCGTAACCCAGACCATTGCTTGACGTGGAAACCGTACTTTCGATGACTCAGCGCAGCCTTATTGCTTGGCAGCGATGCACGAATCCGAATAGGTCTAGGTGTCGAATCTTCTCCCAACGTAGGCATACAGAGGACTGCTTTGCTCCCGGCTGGGCGTATGTATTCTCGAGGAGCTGCGCCAGGCGTAATGCAAAAGAGCGGAATTCCGACTACTGCATCCTTGTTGTCCTTGAATCGACAGTTGAGGAACCCAAAAGTCTGTCCAGCCTCCATGTCGCGGAGACGGAGGCATAGCGGCAAGCAGCCCCTAGCTGCTTCTAGTCCCTCTATGGTCGAGTCTCCATTTCCCACCACCACTATGTTGCCGCTGTGCATAAAATCAGCAGGGCTGGTGGATAGGGCATTCCCGAAGAGATTGATATCGGTATCTCGGGTTTCAACGCCATCGTCGAGGCTAAGACTCATACCCCATGCGAGGATCGAATCATCCTCAGTTTTCTTGATGATCTCTTCCTGAAGTCGAATGAATGCATGCTCTTCTTCGCCGTATATCATTGGCAACATGACATCGAAGATCCCCAGAAGACAGTATGCCATGTCTTCCTTTCTCTTCGTGATTCTTGTAGCTGCCCAAGACATTCGCTGTGCAACGCTAGCATTGCTCAAATCATCGAAGCCAAGGAGAATCCCGTACGGGATACCCGTAATATTTTCGATAGCGCTGGCCATTTCATATTTCTCTCCTAAGAGACACCATTTCTCATCATAAAACCTGAGGTTCGTGGGAGCTAAGAGCTCTTGTAGGGTCCACCCGCGTGTAAACCAGCGGCTCCTGTGGAATTGCTCGGGATCGACCTTGCCGTCACGAGCAGATACGTCCGCAAGGTGTACGTAGCAGACAGCCGATTCCTTGTACCATCGGAACATGGAGTTTATAGCTTCTCCTAATTCAACAGAGTTGCTTTTGTCAATACAACATGTGTCAATCCAGACGTAAGCGTGACCATCGGAGCTTGCCTGCTTGCAGAGCCCATGCAGCTTATTTCCGAATCGTCGCTGGAATGGTCCCTCTTGTTGGATGTCCTGGAAGGATACCTCCTCGTGATCCTGTCCCCATGTATGGGACAAGATAGCGTAGCTGGGCGTATCGACATGGAACTCTTCCAGCCTGCCTGTTTCAACGTTGACGAGTCGCATGGCAAAGGCGGCCAGGCTGCCAAGGAATGACGAGGGCGACGATGTCGACGGGAAGGGCTAATGATGGAATGAAGTTAAAGAACCTGCGAGAAATGCTGGTGGGAAAAAAAAAAGTTGCGAGTATCCTTAGACAGATGACACACGAGCAGCAAGCTGGAGACTGACGATGCCTCAACGGGTGATGCCTTGGCATTGGGTGCAATATTTGCAGGAGGAACGATCAGGCTGAGGTGGATCTTGTTGAGCCACCCCATGTCGACATGTTCGAGAGAGCCACCAACTGATAGGTCAGAAAGTCAGAAGTAAGCCCTGCACCTACACGGTGATACCCGTTATCTGAGCTACATGTAAGCGAGATACAGATGAGGCTAACGCGTCAAAATCTGCAGGTCAGCCCAATCTCAATATGCGGCACAGCATACGGTGAGACTGCTGGCCTGGAAAGCTTCCAAACTGCACATTAGTCTTGTGAGTTTAGCGCACATTGATAAATTATATGCGCCGTTATATGTCGCGCAATTACATTAAAAACTGGTCTTGAAATTGAAACAACAATCATGAAAAGCGCACTTGGGGCGTTGGTCGCTGACTTTCACTGTGGAAGATCATTATCCGTATGTCCCTTGACAGGGATGTGTAATCATTGCCTTCGCGATTGTCCCAGGCCAAACAGAGCATTCCGGAAAATTCTTGGGCCATTTCCTATCCTACTTGATGCCTGTCGAGTCAATATTTATGCTTCTCCACGTTTCGCCGATGTGGTACCATGTCCTCGGGCCCGCGGCAGACCGACCTGCACCTCACCCAACCCGCGTACCCGCGGGGTCCCCGACCCTCGGCCACCGGGGTCTTCGGGTCCCGTCCGCGCCGCCCTTGCACCCCGCCGCCGAGAGCAATCGACGATGATGATGAAGACGGCTGGATTTCTACCAGTGAGGAAAGTTAGTGATCGGGTGTATCCCCGACGCAAGGATGGCGCAAACAACCAGTGGCATATTATCCAACAAACTGCCACACTCTGTTTCTCACTGCAATGTTCATCTCACCCTCAAAGTCAATATAGACGTTCGGCGATTAATTACCCAATCCGCTCCCTCGGGAAGTGGGTAGACGGCATGCCACCGGCGCTCTATCCGCGGACCGCTGAAAGGGCACCCGCCGGGGGAAAAGCCAACATGGCGGATAAGGGCAAGAGTTCTAGACCGTATCCTGTTGGTCGCATCCCACAGAGCAGTTTATATCGTCACTGTGTATTCGATGTATAAGAAGCACATGTTCTCCCACCCCGCGCCCGGGAAACCCGGGGTCCGACGGGCGCCCGACGCACCACCCGACGGATCGTGAGCCCACGCGAGCGGCGTTCTTTTACCTGGTCCAACCCGACTAATCAGCAATTTCAATCAACTCAAAAGCTGATCTTCCTCCTAAGGCTGACGACGTCCCATCGCCTTCGGGCTAACCTTTTATTCCATCTCCGCTCCGCGTTGTCCGTCGGGCGGTTGGTCGGATCAATTGTCAAGCAAACACCCACTGGACATGGACCAAGTTAAGGTGGAGCGGGCGGAGGTTGAGCCCCGGCCGGCGGCATTTCGATCGGTGAGTTGGACCAATAAGAAACTACGATGATGAATCATCGATCGATCGAGTTGTTAAGTTGAGGTTGAGGCTAATTTCACTGCCTTGGTAGTGCGACTGGTGCCGTTCTCGAAAGGTTAGTTGTTATCCATGCCGGTGTTAGTCGCTAGGCTGCACAGCGATTCTTGCAGGCCGAAATGCGACGACATTTCGGCCTCTCCGTCTCATCTTACGAAGTGCACATAATGCTGACAATCCTCGTCAGATTCGGTGCGATAAGGGCTCGCCCTGTACTAGCTGCAAGGTTTCCAAGGTGTCGTGCGAACGAAAGCTCCAACTGAAGCACAGGACCCAAGCACAGAGAGTGCTCATATCGCCAGAATAGTGAGTTGCCATCTCCAGCAGGTCCTCAAGTTGCTCTGTGTTTCTGACCACCAGAGACCAATAGTAGGGCCAAGATTGATCGTATTGACGAGCGTCTCGATAAGATCACGCAAATATTGATGGACTTGAAGCAGCAGACCAAGATTCCAATAAAGCAAGAGATGCTGAGTCCTGGGCCGAGGCCGCACCCTCTCTTGGCACCCAAGGTCAGAGCCGATTGAACAGGAGAGCACAATTCACGATTCAATTATAACGAAAACGCAACATGGTCATCATTGTCAAGACATAATTAGGAGTTCCGGACTGCTCAGATATATTTTTTCATCTCATAATACAGTACATATAGTTGATGCTTGGATAGGTTGACGATTCAATCGCGACTTGATTCTTAGTGTAGATGAAAGCTTCGTTCCTGTGATGTCCGTTCTGCTTGTTTGTCTCGACTATTTCAAGGGCTACAACGACACATGGCAGTTCTCCAGTGTGGACTGTCGACGTCGTGTCGTCACCCATGTGAGATCATCCAATCCGGTTGATACAAGGCTATGCAGACTGCTATGGACCCGACATGAACGATCGTTGATGCCACTGCTGTACGAGTGCCTGCTCCAGACATGGTTGGCGTTCATATTCATCCTCCTCCGTGCCTTCGACGGCATGAATTGTTATTGTAGGTTTACTAGAACGATAGAAATGGACTCAGTAGTGGGCTTTCGAGGACTCATCAAGAAGCTCTGAGCACCCAGTCAGACCAGAAGCGCGCTCATAGCCCGAACAATGCACTGTCCAGGAAATGTGTACGGCATGACTTGCTTCTCGTTCAAGGTCATACTTCCAAAGCCGTTCACTAATTGACTTAGTGGACATTTTTATGAATGATTTCAGCTGAACTATAATGCAAAATACAATGCTTCTTGGAATGAACATGCTTATACTGTGGCGATGTTTCGATAAATCAAAAGGCTAGAACATGCTAAAAACCTGTACCACCTGTTTGCCACCTTCTATCAGTAAGTGCCAACACTCGTCAAAATGCCTTCGAGATGTATGAACATGAAATACAGTTGGTCAAAGTTCTTCGGCCAATTATTCATCACGGGCACTACGGTAAATGTGAGAATAGCACTTAGTTTTGAGAAGGCATAATAACTTACGCAGAGCACAATCTATCCCAAATATGAATGTGAGTGCTTTGAAGTACTTTCTCAGGGGCCAAATACTTACACCGCTACCCAGGCATTTGACAAGAATGGACTCTTCGCCATTATACGGACTGTGGCACACTCTGCGCGTCGGGAAGGTTTCGGTTTTGTTACCGGGTTCTTCACACTGTACATCTGACATTAATAACACTCTCCGAGATAGCGAAGGTGCTCCCTTACACAGTAGGTATTGGGCTAGAGCTTCTTAGCTGGCTGTACGACATTTGTTGTGATATAGTGGGTAAACATACTTGGTTAAGAGAGCATGAGGCTCCTTCGGGCTTGTCCCATCCAGCGTTACAGTGAGCAGCCTCGGTAGCGGCGACCAGAGCGAGAAGAAAAGCCGGATATTTCATTGCGAAGTTGATAGCACGTCAAGGCAAAAGTGACAGAAATAATCAATGACTGTTAGCGGGAGGATGACAAGCTAAACAGATGGGATGTCGGTACGAAAGGGGGAATATATACTAATTGTATGTCAAAAAGCTTGCAAGAGAAGTCGGAAGATGAACTGATATTACTGTCAATTGCCTTACTAAGCGCACAAGATTGAATGCAACGCTTTGAGACGTCGATAACCGCGTGTCCGACCTCCTGGCAAATCATTTACATCACACACTCAGCCAGGACTGACCGCCACGGTTTGGGATCATAACGTCGCAAGGTATCAGATGTCGGTAAATTTAGTCTCAAGTGATCTTCAAAATTCCCCATCTTGTTCTTCTGTATTTCGATGTATAATTTAGAGCCAAGGTTTCAGGTTCCTTAGAATGCGTTCCTAGCTTTGGTGTACCTCATGAGTTACGACTCGTGACGGCCGCCTACTGGAGGCAATCCGGGAATGGTGTGCCAAAACAGGCATGATTTACCCGAATTTACACCTCTGCCGAAATGTCTCAATACTGACAATGCTGGCTCTTTGTTGATTGTTAGCAGGGGCGGATGTGCCTTGAAACTCAGAACGGCCATCATCCCAGGGCACGTCAAGATCGAAAATAGCATAGTATCGTGTGTTGGTGAAATTAGTTGGGCCCGGCTAGCCGGAACTAATCGAACTCCTGCAACAAGGATCCTGAAAGCAGACGTCATTCTATACAGATCGATTGTTATTTTGATCATTCTTTCACTCCTTCCGACGAGAAGACAACTAATATGAGACAAAACACGGGATAACTTGACAGGTTTGGTCAGTATTTCGCCGAAGTACTCTACAATGGTGATGTCTTTTTGGTTCAGTCAAGACTCGGATTTATGATATTTTTATTCAAATGCAACGAAGTAAATTGGCGTAACTTGAAAGAATGAGTACGTTGCTGGAGGAACGTGACCCTACCATCAACCCAATCGCGAAACCGGAATATCGTTTCCAGGGCCTTCATTTCCATTTAAACGCTCAGCTGTACCAGGCGTTGTATTGGAGCTTGACCTATAGAGACAGTAAGTAAGCTGCAAACCATTGAAATGGAATGAAAAAGATGACTTACGAAAGACGAGTTAATCTGCTTAAGATCCGCAACCCCGAGATTCGCAGCATCAATCGCGATCTCATGCTTCAGAAGCTGCGCAGCCGTCGCCACACCCTCAGCACCATATGTATTCGCAAACATGAATGGGCGACCCAAGCCGACGGCTTTGACACCAAGCGCAAGCAGCTTCAGTACGTCGGCACCATACCGCACACCGCCGTCGGCAAATACCTCAGTCTGCGTGAAAATTTCCGGGGCCTCTTCATGGATTTCCAGCGCCACTTCTAAGCCTGACGGTGAGCTGTCGAGTTGGCGGGAGCCGTGGTTTGAAAGGATAATACCGGGTGCTCCATGTTCCACAGCTAGCTTAGCATCTTCGACGGTGCCGACGCCTTTGATGATAATAGGCAGGTCGGTCATGGACTGCAAATGCTTGTAGTATTCCCAGGTGTTGTAGGTAAGAGCAGTATCGGCGGAGCCAACGCCGTACCGAGCTGCTCTGTGGCGGTTACCGTCGGCGGCCGAGTCCACCGTGAAGACGAGGGCTTTGTGGCCCAGAGCCTTGGCGCGATCAAAGATCTCCTGGGTTGCGGTGTCGTTGTGTTCGAGGTAGACTTGTTGGAAGGTCACCTGTCCATCGACTCTGGCGTTGGCGATGTCTTCGCCGGAGCGTGTAGTCCGGAGGGCCGGGATGTAGAGAATGCCTTCCTGCCCCGCACCACCTACGAGACCGAGTTCTCCCTCGGCATGTCCTAGACCGGCACGGCCACAGGGGCTGATGTAGAAAGGGGCAGAGAAGTTGTGACCGAGGATGGTTGTAGGCATCGTCGACTCGACCTTGGTGATGTCGACCATAACGCGGGGACGGAAGCGGAGGCGATGGAAGCGTTCAAGGTTGTTGCGGTAGGAGAACTCGCCTGCTGCGCCATTGCGATAGAATGTGTAACTTGACGCGTTGAGGTAGTGGCGGGCTGCCCAGTCGAAGTCCGGCAAGCCGACGATTCGGTCTAGGGGGGGCAACTCGCCAGCTGGGAGATCACCAAACATTTCCTCGATTCCAGTGTCGGGTTCATTGAGGAATGGGCGAGCTGCGAGAGCGGCGCTGACAAAAGACAAAAGAGTGAAGGATCGCATATTGAAACGAGTGCACCGTTAAATGAGTGTGGTAGTGGCTGGTAGCTGAATGCTCGGAGACGCCATTTCACTAGAACGTTTGACGATGTTCTATAGCTTTATAGCTTGAGTCTCAGACTCGCCAGGCTTTAGACCGTACCTACATATGCTGTAGTCATTGAGGCCGAGACGGAGCTATCCCGACGTCTCTTGCTTCTTTCCTGGTTAGCTGTCTGGCTTGACGATGGCCAAGGATCTCATCCAAATTGTAAAGTATCACGATGTTCCTTGGCAATCCTTCGCAGACCAATGTGATAGCTTGTTGGATGCTCACGTTTCCCAGTGGGGAAGGTTGATGCTGCATGGCCGGGGATGAATTTACCAACATGAACCTAGCTAGATTTGGGAGTTCGGAGGAAACAACCTGAACGAAGTACGACTCATCCACGTGCACACCTAGGAGAGCTTGCTATTGGAAGTTAGCATCAAGATCGGTACCTGATAAGTCCCGGCAATGATTTCAGGTGGGTCGTTTATTGCCATTTAACCTACCGTCTCAGATCGTAAGGAAGACGATAATCAGCAAGGCCATGATGATATCTGGTGTGAGATTAACAACCAGGCACTAAGACTGGATTTGGCTGTGGCATAGGAAACGTGATCTGGCAGGTTGCAGGACTTCCACATATTCAGACATGACTGAAGTTATCTTGACATTGGTTCATCAACGTGCTGTTAGTGCTGAGGTGAGACGTTAGTTGGAAATCAACTTTCTCTCACCAGAGCTCGGTTATCTCGGTCGCCGACTCCTCCACACAGAAGCGCCTGCTGCTTTCGGACAATAGTCAGAGCTCGCTACCGCAGAATCAAATGGCGACGTGATCAGGGTGTCAGCCATGCTTAACCGGGATACCCTTCCGGTGCCCCACAACGGAGTAGTCCGGACGTGGGGGTTTGTTGGCTCACTGGACACTTTATTCAAGAAGCTTAGAAGTCTCTGGGGGATAAATACGGGATGAACACCTTGATTCGAGTTTCTTTCAATCTGGAGTACTGCCCACAGAAAATGGGTACGCCAATTCTTGGCAGAGAGAAAAGGGGAACTTCATCATCGGCATCATGCCGTCGTGTTCGGCATCAAGCCGGTCCCACTTCAGCTTGACAACCACTACATGTTCAGATAAACTATCATGAACGCAATGACTTGGACAGTAGATGTATCACGGAATCTATCACGAGGTCATGATTTACGCGACGAGTCCGGTGCGAAAACGCCGTAAGGTGACCTGTCACTAATGTCTTCGTCTTAACTTCAGCCACATAAACATGAGAGCTCCACAAAGCGCCAGAAACAGTCCAAAAGTCCCGCCCAGAGACATATCCTCCGTCGAGCTTGGAACCATGCTAGGTCTATAAATGATCCTCTCCGCCAAGCGGTGAGCTGCTTGTGGATCGTGAGCGGGAAGGAGCACAACCTTCTCGCTATTTGCAAACTCTTTGACTTTCCTCAGAGAATCGATTGCTAGCGCTGGATTGTTGTTGACACCATCTGTGAGCTCTTGGTCAAGTAGATCTTGATCATATGTAGCATCTCCAAGCAGGAGATATGTAACGTCATCGGCGTATACAATCAGCGAAAGATGTCCTGGCACATGACCGGGCGTGTCAACAGCCACAACTTTCCCATCATCGGTTATGGGATAGCTCCGGTTCCATGGACCAATTGGGCCACCAGTTGGCCGGAGAAGTAGAGGTTTGAATGTTTCTGGCCATTGATTCGGAACAGCTCCTTCAATTGTAGCATGGAATGGCTTTTTGTATGCCTGCCAATGTTCTTTAGTGATCCAGACTGGTGCTCCAACCAGGTCTGGTAGCCCGTCGCCGTGATCATGGTGAAGATGAGATAATACAACTGCCTTGAGGTCGGCGGCAGCAAGGTTGTCCTGCTCCAGAAGAGAGCCGATGCCCTCACCCTTTCCGACCTTGATATCGACCGCAAAGTGGAAAAAGGGCATCCAGAACGGAAAGTATCCCGGTTCCATACTGTTCGGAGACTCACCAGAGTCAAACAGGATGTACCCCTCAGGATGATCGATTAAGTACGTGTTGATTGGCAGTGGGGGTGTCCAGCATCTGTCAAGAAAGACCGATAGACGGCGTAGAAGCACAGCTTTCCTCGCAGGCTGATGGCGGTGGGTAGGGCGGATGCGTATGGTCCCTGTCTGGAGAATTTTGATATTGATGGCCATTTTGGAGTGTAAATGCGAAACGTGTCGTTGAATCTGGATAAAAGCATGCCACTTACTGACAAGACAGTAATTAACAGTGGTCAGATGGAATGGTTATATATTTGCGTCCGCAAAATATCATAGCGCGGCGACTGGAATTTGACTTACATCCTGCGAAGTGGCTGCAGATCTTGATGTTCGTGCCGGTGGGATATCTGCCATCGGCCTGTGAACTCCGGTGATAAGTGGATAGCAGCACTCCCAGCACGGCAACAGATGAAAGCCGTTTTCCGTGATCGGAATGAACAACGACCGACATCCGACTTCATAATAGCACACATATCCTATTAAACTCTTCACAGTGTGACCCATCATGCTATTGAACCGACGTCCGGACTTCACTAGAAACCACAAGAACGTGAAAATGGAACTATGCGCCTACCGGATGAGCGGCTGTCGGAACTGCCAATTTCCGCAGCGGCCCATGTGGTGTCAACATGTATTTCATCGACGAGAAAGCAATTCAACACCAATAGCAAACGCAGCGCGACGCGCTTGCTGAATGTCACCATCTATCTAACCAGCCTAGCCAACCGCCCAATCCGACCCAGCAAGTGTAAGCCTACTGGACACCGTTTTGTTCCCCATGAGACGACCAAGTGCTTGCGAAAGTGCCTTGGCAGGGTAGCAGGGTAGACAGGCCAAGCACTATTGGAGAACTGGTCGTTCCGACAATCGTGCCAGAGATAATCGTATGTATTGGCCTAGTATCTAGGCTCATTCAACTATTGATTCAGGGGACTATGATAAGGATGTAGTCGGTTTATCTTGTTTTATCCTCTGCAATCTCTTAGATCTCGGAAAAGGCTTCTAGTCACCGCAATGTTAGCCGCGACTGAGACTGATCTCACAGAGTCTTTGAAACGCACCCGTACCTTGATTTTAGCACGACTTTTGGCAGCTGACGTGAGGGTAGGCAAGATTGTCGCAGCACACTTTGTGTCCGAAGAGGAAGAAACTGCTCACACGTGCTCTCTGGCATCCACCGTGTTCACTCATGCACGCATAGTTGCTGCCGATGGTGGAACTACATCTCTTGCAGTAGGCCGCGGCGGAAGATGCTCCCAAAAGGACGCTAAGATATGTGGTGAAATGCATTGCTGATATTAGAAATTGGAGGTTTTGGTGAATTGTGAATGAGTGCCTTGATTTCGCGCTAAACTAGGCGGTACCGATGTTTTTATATTACTTACATATGGCTGAACGTCTTAAGAGTATGTATGGCGCGGTTTGTGATTCATAGTCTGGTTCGCGACCATGCCAGCAGTGCATATCACGAGGAAATGATGATCCATGGGTCCTACTTTTGAAACCTAGTTAAACTTAAGAATATATATTTAATGACTTTATATAAATTGATCCCTGAGTCAAACGGATATCGTGTAATCCCTCTAGGTCCTTTGCTTACTCTTTTCCTGCTGTGGTTAAAAGGCCCTCGTAAGGGACAATTTCGGCATCCCACATTAGGGGGCTCTATCCATGTACATGGCGAGAGTCAGTATTCAATCGCTGCCAAGGTCTGAGAACATACTACTCTACATGTCAGTTTCTCAAGGTAAATATCACTAGCCCTGTCATGAGATCTTCTTCTCAAGTCAGCGTTGGGGAGTAGAGTTATCCGTACGGAGGAAAACTGGTATTCGTACGGTCCCCCCCCTTATCCAACCACATCCCTCAGCTAATGTCACTTCCCCAAACCTAAATGATCACATCCCCAAACCTCTAACCACTGACCCTAACTTACCCCGAACCCTAACCTTCAACTAACCCTAACCCGCCCGAAAACGTATCTTTGCCCGCTCAGAAGTACTCTAAATCAAACCGCGTATTTCTGCGATTTTTGCTCGAATTTTGCGCCCGGTTTGAAGACATTGTCCTTCGGTCGGCGTGCACGCAGTACAGGCGTGGGTGTGGGTGGTATGGGGCGCCTAGGCTAGGGCTAGTGCTGTGGCTAGGCCCGCACATAAGCTGTGGCGTAACCGTACGAATACCAGTTTTCCTCCGTACGGATAACTCTACTCAGCGTTGGGTGTATCACGAGTCAGGGGAACTGGTTGTCTTGCAGCAACACTAAGATTATTCTTGCAACCTGTTAAGCGTAACAAGACCAGAAAATGTGCAACGGCCTTCCTAGTAGCTAGAAGACATCTATGTTGCATCCACCTCAACCTGGCCGAAACCTGCAGCCTCTTCACGCATGTATCCGTGGAACTCAAGCCTATGCCGAGGGACTGGGGCGGGAATGTCGGGGACAGTACCAAGTGCTTGCTATCTACATCTTACGGAATGAAATATCGCGGGAATAATACGGTGCCCTCGTGTAAAAGTTGGGGGAAAAGCGCCTTAGCGGTCGGCGCTGAAGGTATGAAAGTCTGATAGATGATGTACAGTACTCATAGCAGAGCTTGGTTCGTAGGCTAAGGTACTGGCAGTGGAAATACTACTCTCATATTTTGATTGACATGGGTGAATGAGTTCGGATGACACATGATTCTTGGTTCATCGTAAGGGATCATCCCAATAGAATAGTTGTGGCTGGTGGTAGGATGGGACGGGAATCTATTTGTGTTCGTCTATGCCGATGGGATATCCGCTCTGGACCTATGACATTAAGCGAGTGGGGAAGGTCATGCCCACCAGTCCGGGTCAAAATATAGTCAGTATTCAAATAGTACGGGTAACACGGCTACTAATGAACATCCCTTCCCCGTGATTGCAGGGCCAGCTGCCGATGTGTGATTTATGTAAGCTTACACCTACCTTTGGACACTATCCGATAGACAAAATAAAATGTATTTGGGCTTGGACAACTCCATTTATTGAGAGTCTTCGTGCGAAAGCAAATACCAAAAGAGCGAACGAGAACAGGACACCACCCGTAACAAAAGAAGCATTATGAATGACCCTTGACAGACTTATAAGTTAAATGCCTAGCAGGTGACATGCGATGTGCAGTATTTAAATTGAAGTTCACACTCGCATGGGAGACCTCATCGACCGCACGCGTAAACGCCATCACTTTTGAGATGAACATGGCGTCATATCTCATACCCGAAAGCCCTCTATAACTCTCCACTCTCCACTGCACGTTATCCTAGTAGCAGTATGCTGAGTACTATTACTCAAGTCTTCTTTAGCTTAAGGTACAGGCTAGAAAGCGCATTCCTCTGTGTACTTATTCCAATTGATAAGAAAACCCCGAATGGGCTATTTCATCTTCACGGGCCTGGCGGCCAAGTCATTGTAGGGAAACGGTGCCCCAGTGCCGAACTCATTTAGAAGACTAGGAGTAACGCCGGCGTAGTCCACCAGTGGCTTTCTGCTGGCGAAATCGGAAGCGAGAACCTTGTAAGTCATGATTAGCTGCGGCATCGAAGAGTTTTGGTAGAAAGAGGATCGCCTCCCTCATGTGGCAAGCAAAACATAGGGTTTTCCGTTTCAACTCACCCAATTACCATGTACACCCTCTCTGATTCTGAACGGAAGCTGGATTATGCTGACAGGACCCGCCGTGATATCTCGGGTGTCGAGGATCACGAGGTTTCCGAGGGTCGTGGTGTGGTCACGACAGGAGACGACCAGGAATCCGTCCGCTTCCGGCGCATTCGCGGAGCGGGGGACGAAGCACGGCTCTCCGACCGTCACATCCGGGCCTGCGTTCCACATCTTCGTGGTTCCGGCGGCGATGTCAATGTGTAGGACGGCACCGAAACCCCGGGGTGTGGGGCCGCCGGAACCAAAGGCGTGGTTGTAGGGCTTCGTGGTGTAGCGGTCGTCGCAGCGGGCCATCTCGCCGGCCACATCGCTGATGATTTTCGGTGGCTCCATCTCCGTGGTTTCGGCGGTTGGGTCGATCTTGAACCTGACGAACTTGCCCACGGGAGGACGGTGGCCGGGGTTGTGCGCAGACTCGAGTTCGGGATGCTTGGTGGGGAAAACACCGAGTGCATCCGTATCGTGGAGGAAGGTATCGATGTAAATGCAGCCGTCATTGCCCTCAAAATGATTACTGACGTGGCCCCAGTAGTGGTTCTTTAGCGAGGTGAACCATCTTACGTCCTCCGGTTTTGGGCCACGACGTGGAAGGACACCAAAGTGATTGGCCTTTGGGAAGGAAGGAATTAGCCTACGGACTTTTTTCGCTGAAAGGGACGGGTCTAGAAATTGCTTACAAGGAAAGGGTTCCGTCGAAAATGAGTTCCGTTGGCCTCCTTCATGTGCTTCAAGTCGAACTCGTGCGGCGTCATCCCGAAGATAACATAACTGGACTTTCATGTCAGCATCCATTCTCCTTTCAACGCATTCCGAATCCAAAATCTCAGGGGGGAATGGGAGCACACTTGTCAGTTGCGGCCATGTCATGGGTCCAGGTGACGACCGGAGTTTTGATCCAACACTCATCCAGCAATTTCCCCTCTTTGCTGAACCTGTAGTAGGCAAGGTCATTCGAGCTGAGTGGGCGAAGTCAATATGTGCCTAAGAGAGTCCACATTTCAGTCACGTACCCAAGCCCAGCAGCTTCCATGCCGAAACCGAGCATCTCACCAGTGGAAACATCCGTCTTGGGGTGGGCGCAAAACGTCTTGGCCGTCATTTGGCCCTCGAAGTCGTAAACCCCTGAAGTTTTCTTCTTTCAGCTTCTCTTCATTTTTCTCAATTTCAAGGAAACAGGGCCGCGGGTAAATTACCAATCGTATCCAATGTGTCAGGGTCCACGAGCAACGGCGGGCTATCTTCCTTGAGGACAAGCAACTTCTTCTTCCACCACTGAACATGCGTGTTGCCCGTGGACTGAACCTGGTCAAAGACTCGCGGGTCTCCTGCGTAGGGATTTCGATACGTGCCCCAAAGTGGCTTGCGAGCCGCCCGTTCCAGGATGAAGCGCGGGGTGCGAACGAACTTCTGCTTGAAGTCGACCACGCCGTTCGATATTCTCCAAGCGTTCACGGCACCATCGCCGTTGATCCAGATGTCTTGTCCATTACGGTTGGCAAAGACAAAGTCGCAGATGATGCGGTAAAACGTTCCGTCGATGCATTGGGGGATGCTTCCGTGTACGACGCACGAGGCGATCTCGGCGTCGAAACGGCCGGGCTGATTAACGGGCTGGGCGCACAAGGGGTCGGCGGCCGCGAATTGGAACTCGCTACTGATGGGCAGAGTATGCCTTTTCTCGTCAATGGTCGCAGAGAGATCCGATGCCACGACTTGAGTGTTGTGGCATAGTCGCTGGAAAGTGTCCCACTGTGGAGGGGTTGGTGTTTTTTCGTCAGGCATTGCTGATATTTGCAGATGAAATCTCACATAATCAATGAGCAACTATCATCAACATGCACAGCCAGAGATCATCTTGATGATACTCAATGTCGCATTTAAGTACATCGTGAAACAAATTACTCAGCGGGCAGTCGTTGAAATCGCCGACCGTCTGGGGAAACAATAAACTTCGCCCGTGAACTGGAAGAAAACACATCATTGTCGCGGGCCATGATCAGTGTCGCAGATCGCGCCCCCAGCTGACGTGGTGATGAAGCTGTCACCAATCATGATGCCCATGCAAACTTGCGGCGACACCCATTCTGCTGGCTCCCTATCTCCCCGCCGAGCTTGCGGTCTTCGCACAGGCCCGGAGACCGGGAGCGTCTGTGCGCTCGGAAGAAATCTACTCTAAGAGGACTCTCAGTTGAACATAATCGCCGCAGGGAGGTCTTAATCAAGGCTGGCGTCACCGAAACAAGGCCAAGCAATGTTACGTGGATTTGCATTCTGGCGCAGTCAATTAGATCACATCCACCTGTTTTTGTCACGGATTCTCAGCTTACATGTATCTATGAACAGCTAGACAAAGTCAGCCCGCAAGTTCAATAAACCTAGTGGCTTACGGGATACATTTCACGCCACACAATTCCAGTAGATCTATATCATAGCTAGCTGTGAATAACTACAGATGAAGTGTTAATACAGTAAGCTAATTATACATTAGCATAAAGAACGCATTATCATTCATCCCAAATAAATCAGTAAACGCTAAACACTCATAAACTTTATTAATTATATATCCCCTATAGCAAGTCATTCTTAATATAGCAAAATATAACTAATTAATAGTAGAATACTAATAAACCTAAATAGAAAGCTATTATATTACTTAATTTCTAAAGTATTATCTTAGTTATAATTATACTAAAGGTTTTTATTATATTATAGTATAAAAAGGTATTAAGTAGTAATAATTATATTTATATTTTCTAAATCTAATTATACTTTATAGAGTACTTCTATAGTTTTCTAACTATTTATCTAATTAATAAATTAATAGTAATAATAATAATACTAAATCTATAGATTAACTTTTTCTATAAAGGTTTTAACTTAAGCTATAACTTAACTAATATATATCTTATATTTAAATCTTATCTACTATTTATAATAATATAATCTATAAATTTATCTTATTTATCCTTATTAATACTATTATAATAATATCTCTTCTTTTTTAACTTTTAAGCGTTTTAATATTTTAGTTTTTCCTAAGTATATAAATCTCCTCTTTATTCTCTTTTATTTAAATATTTAGATCTTAATTTAAAAAATACTTTTTTAAAGTTATTTTAATAACTTTTAATACTTTTTAAACTTTATAGTAATTTATAAAAAACTATATATTTTTACTAATAAAGTTTAAAGTATAAAATAGAAATAATAGCTTTAAAATAAAGTAAATTAATTTTAAAATAAAAGTTTTTAAATTAGATATATAGATCTTATATAGTATTTCTATAAAAAATAAGTTTAGATTTATAGTTTAATAAGAAATATTAAATATTCTCTTAATAATCTTAAAAAGATTAAACTAAAATAATTTAAACTTTAATTTTACTTATCTATCTTTATTTATTTTTTCTTATATTATATTATTAACTTAGAATTTTTAGTAGAAATTTAACTTATTATTCTATATCTTAATAATCTTTATAAAAAATTCTTAAATATTATCTTAAGTCTCTTTTTAAGTATCTATAAATATAAAATATTTAGTTATAAATTTAAAGTTTATTAAGCTACTTTTAAATTTAAGTATAGTATATCCTTCTACTTTAATAATAAAAATAAAATTATTAAGGTTATTTAATTTTTTAACTTAGAAATTTATATTATTAATATTAAAGTTAAATATTACTTTTATTAATAAAGTTTTAATTAAAAAAATAAATCTTAAGTTTAAAATTCTTATTTATTATAAGATTTTATAAACTTATTTTAATTAACTCTTTTTTAAAGTTATAGTAGTTTATTATATTATAAAATACTTAATAAATTAAACTATTTTTTTAATTTATTTAATAGAAATAAGATATAAAATTAATCTATAAATAAAATATATCCTATAATATATAATAACTATAGATAGTAAAATATTCTTAAAATAAGATCTATTATTAATATATATAATCTTAAACTATCTAAATATACTAAAAATATACTAAATCTATATAGATTATATTACTTCTATATTTATTATAGTATAATATATAAGGATTATAAACTTAGTTATAAAATTAATAGAGACTAAAATATATATACTTCTATTAGTTTCTATAAGTATTACTCCCTTAAAGAAGTCTAAGCTTATTATACCTTAAGAAACTAAAATATTTATTTTCTTTAAGCTTACTCTTATTAGTCTTAATTTATAGTATATATAAACTTTATATAATTTTATAAATATATCTATATCTTATCTTTTTTATAGCTAAAACTTCCTCCCTCTTAAGTAGTATAGTATAATATTTAGTCTAAAATATTTATTTTAATTATATATAAATATAAGTACTATTAGTATATTATTCTTTAAGATATATTTTATAAAGTTACTATTAGTTTTAATCTTAAGTAGTTTAAAATCCTCTATATAGTAATATATTACTTTTACTTAAACTAAATATTTCTTATCCCTAAATAGATTACTAATAGTTTTAACTCTACTAAATAAAAAGTCTATTATATCACTATATTAGCTTCTAAAGTTCTTTATATTATAAAATATATTTTAGATTTCTTATTTAGTCTTAAAAGAGAGAGCTATAATTAACTTTAATAAGTATAAAAAGATCTAAAAGTATTTATATTCTATTATAATTTTCTTTTTTAAGTCTCCTATATATCTCTAAAAGGTTTTTTTTATAATAGTACTTTTATTTTCCCCTTTTTCTTTTAGTTTAGTTAATTTAGTTAATATAAATATATTACTCTAGAGGTTTATATCTTTTATAAATACTTAGTTCTTAATCTATCCTTTAAAAGTAAGTTATTTAAATAAGATTATAAGTTTATTTTATATCCTTTAGTATAGTCTACTTAAGCTATCTACTATTTATATAACTTTTATAATATTTAGCTAATAAATAATATTTAAGTTATACTTAGTGAGAACTTTAATCTACTTTATAAATTTCCTATATATCTCTTTATAATTCTTCTAAAACTATTTTATACTTCTATAGTTAGTATAAATAAAAATAGGATATAAACTTATATTAATAAGCTAATAGACTTTAGATAGAGCTTTTATAATTACTAATATCTCCCTCTCTAATACTAAATACTTTTATTCTTAGTTATTTAGTCTATAGCTTAGCTATATAATAATTATAGCTTCCTTAAAATTCTTATTTATAATCTAAATATTAAGTAGATATATCTCTAATAATTAGAGAAATACTACTTTAGTTATATAGTTTAAAGAGTTAGCTATAATATAGAATTATAAAACTAAAAAAGCACTAAAAGTTATATTATTCTAGATATAGTTATAAATATTATTAAGTACTTTTACTTATACTTCTCTTTATTCTAGTTTCTCTTTTAAAATCTATTTATATTAGATATTCTTCCTATTTTAGCTAGTTATCTTTTAAGTATCCTTAAAAAATACTCTCTTAATTATTATTTTAAGATCTACTTATTTTAAAATATATTTCTTTATAAAAAGAGTTAAGTAGAGTAATAGATATACCTCTTCTTAAGTTAAAAGTAATTTCTCTTAGAACTAAGTTTTTTAATATATAAACTTTTCTCTATATTTAATTAAAAGTTAGATCTTTTTATTAAAAATCTTAAATCTAATAGTACTAAGTTAATTAGTAAATAAGATTATTTTTATAGAAGCTAATAAGATAGAAGCCTAAGTAATCTTTAAGAAGTAGTAATTTATAAAGTAGTAGAAGTAATTATTAAATATCTTACTTATAATATTATAATTATTAATATAAATAAATAGTACTATCTTAATATATAGTAAGTATTTTATAATAAATAGGATATATTAGTTTTTAAAGTTATAATATCTAAATATTAGGTCTCTAAACTAAGTATATATTAATAAGGTACTTTTAAGGCTTTAAGCTATACTAAGATATTTCTATATTTTATTTAGTCTAATAATTACTACTTTTTATTAATCTCTATCTCTAATAAATATACCTTAAAATCTATTAGATATATTAAACTATAAGTAGACTTTAAAATAACTATAAAAGATTAAATTAATATCTATTTTAAAGTAATAATATAAATAGCTAGACTTAATAGCTATAATATTAACTAAATAAAAATTATAAACTATTTATAATATTTTTAGATTATAAATTATTTTCTTTCTAAATAAAGTATTAGCTACTTAAGTACTTTATCTATCTAACTTTTAAATTATACTTACTTTATTTATATCTATAAAAGCTATAACTATAAATTCTTATTTAACTCTTATATATCTAAGTTATTTATAGTTTTTTAGTTAAACTCTTAGTAAAAGGTTAATTATATATTTTATAAGTATTATTTATTTAATATCTTATAAGGTCTTTATAAAGTAGTCTTTATAGGTATATACTAGTCTTTTATTTAATCTCTTTATTCCTTAATATCTACTATATACTTAATTTATATATTAAACTTCTTAAACTACTTATTAATCTTCTCTTAATTTTCTATACTTATATCTTAGATAATAGATATTTTTAATTTCTTAATTAAGTATTTATAAAAGTTTAGATTATTTATATATAAGTATATCTCTAAAGATATTAATAGTTATTTATCTCTTTTAAGTCTATTATTAATACTTTTATTCTTCTCTTTACTATAAAGATCTATTCCTATTATAACTAAGAAGAGTATCTTTACTTAGACTTCTTTTTTTACTTTTTCCTAATTAACACTCTCTTAATTATCTATAGCACTTTTATTATCCTCTTTATTATTTTCTAAATTAAGTTACTCTTTAGCTACCTCAATATAAATATTTACTAATATTTATTTAAAGTATATATAAGCCTAGTTTTCTTTATTAAAGTAGATAAATTACTTTTATCTATCTAATTAGCTCTATATAATAGTATCTTTAGTTATAATATTTAGATCTTTATAAGGAGAAATAATATTTAATTTCTATCTAATAGTTTATACTTATAAGGTATTATTATAGTTAATTATATTTAGTCTAAGAATATCTAAAGTCTTCTTAGAGATTTATTTAGCTTAATCTATTAGTTCTATTATTTCTTTTCTAGCTAAGTTATTATCTTTAACTTAAATCTTAATAATTTATATAATAGTATATTTAGGTTAAGTATTTATTTTAGATCTATTTATTATATTATATATATTACTTAGTGCTACTCTTAGTAGTTTAGTATTACTCTCTCTTTTTACTTTCACCTTAAAGTTTAATTTATAGATTTAATTTCTTATATATTACTTATACTAATATTTATAAATATTATATAAACTTTTCTCTAGTTATTTTATAATAAGCTCCTCTTTATAAATTATATTTAATTCCCTTTTTACTCTAAGTAATTTATACTCTTTAGTTACTTATATTATACTTACTCTATTTTTATCCTATTTAAGCTTAGTAAATAGGTTATTATATAATATTTACTATATATTTACCTTCTTTATTTATACTCTCTCACCTTCTACTACTCTTACTTCTATATTACTCTTAGTTATAATTAAAATATTTAGAGGAGGTTAATATTTATTATAGGATTCTTTACTAGAGAAATATTTTATTACTATATCTTATATAATTCCTTCCTACTACTTATCTGCTACTTTTACTCACTTTAGGTTTATATTATAGTTATAAAGTAGTTTATTAAGGGGAAAGAAATCTTATTACTCTATTATAAAGAGGAAATCTTTTTTATACTTCTCTATTTTTAGATTAGAAGGTATTTTTTAAAAAAGAAGTTATAATATAAGTAGTAATATAGTTAGGTTAGATTAATTTATTAGAGAGAAAATTTTATTATAATAGGAATTATATTTATATAAAAGATTAATAATAGAAAGAAACTTTATATTAAGAGAAATAAAATTATTCTTATATAAAAATTCTATATTAAAAGAAAACTTTATTACTTAGAAAGAAAGTTTACTTATAGGCTAAAAATTAGTATTAAGAGGAAGATAATTATCTTTATAAAGAGTTAATAGAAGTGAGAAGTATAAATTTAAAATTAACTTAGTAGAGGAATTCTTAATACCTTCTTACTTAAGCTAAATACCTCTTAGTATTTACTTAAGTCTAAAGTTTTATTTAATAGGAATAAAGATATTATCTAAAGGTCTATCCTATATATTATTACTTATACTAGTTATAAAAATATCTCTACTCTTAAGACTTTAACTATTTTAAGAGGAAGTTAGTTTTTTCTATTTTAAGTTTAGTAATAAGTCTCTTTATATACCTCCTTTAGGATATAATTTATTTCTTAGAAGGTCTTTAGATCCTTATTATTATAGCTAAATTCTTTATTATTATTTAGTTCTTATAGGTTTAAGTAGTAGCCTCTATATCTCTTTTAAAACTTAATAAGCTTAAGAGAAAGATTAATATAAATAATAAAAGTTAATCTATATCTACCTCTTAGAGTAATTATCTCTAACTAGTAGTCTATAATAGTATTATTCTAGTAGTATTATTACTTACTTAAGAGTAAATCTTACTTATCTAACCTTCTAATAATAATTACTTAAATATAGGTTAAAATATTTCTAATTACTACTTTAAGTATACTATATTTCTAAACTATAATAATATTATTATCAGCTAAATAAATAGTTATTAACTAGACTATAAGTATCTATATAAAGTTATTCTTCTCTATAAAAATTAAGCTAATAATATTTAAAGTAGAACTTAGATCTAAGAGGATATTACTAGTTTAGATATAGTTTATAGTTCTATTTAGGTATCTTAAACTTAAGGGAACTCTATTACTTAACCTATAAGTAATATTAAGGTATAAGTAGTTATTATCTCTTTAGTCTTAAAGTTAATATTTAATATTAGTAGATATATTTATAACTAAGAAGTATTAGTAAAAGTTTTAAATTAGTTTCTTTATTTTCCCTTTCTTTATTTAGGTTAGATCTTATTAAAATAAGTAAATAATCTTAGTTTATATATTTAGAGAGTATTAAAAGAGCTATATAGCGTTTATCTTAATTTCTATATCACTTAAAGCTTAATAGAGATTAAAGTTAAGAATTTTACTTATTCTTATTCCCCTAATAAGATTAAGTCTATAGATTTTATTAATAATAAGCTTCTTAATAGGTTTCTTCTTATTAAAGTTATAATAGTTATAATCTAAGTTATTATCTAAGAGAACTAAATTATAAACTTATTTACTTCTTTAAGTCTAAAGTAGTAGAGTAAATAATCTCTCTTAATATATAAATAGAATAAAACTATCTTTATATTAATAGCTCTAATTAGCTTTATCTTTAGATTTATATTTAGTAAGACTTTTACTTTTATAAGTAGTATTTTCTTTATCTTATTATTACTATTAGTATTCTTATATTACCTCTCTTATTAATATTTTATCTTAGTCTTTATTAAGGACTTAGTTTTATATAGCTTCTTAGTTTCTAAGGTATATTAGATATCTTACTAGTTAGTTATCTTTATTATATACTTTAAGAAAAGCTTCTCTATAATTTCTCTTTATTATAAAGGCTTTAAAGTTTAGATTACTTTATACTATAAAGATAGAAGAAGTAGGTTTTATAGTTTAGAGGATAGAATATCTATTATACTTAAATAGCTTTAGATATAGGTTAAGGTTATAATATAAAGCTAAAATTATACTGCTATTATAGTTACTAATAATATTTAAAAAGCTAATATTTATATATATATCTAAGCTATCTATTTATTAGAAGGTTATATTAAGAGGTTTAGTAAGTATCTTAGTTAATATAAATATAAAGTTTATCTTTACTTTATCTACTTTAAATTTAAGCTACTCTCTATATTAATAAATTATTTTAGTCTTATTTTGCTCCTAAATAGATTTATTCTTAGTAAACTCTTAATAGTTTCTCACTAATAAGTAGTTTAAAGTATAATATCCCTAATAAGTATAGTTAAAGTATTAGCGTTTATACTTAAAGGTTATATTAGGCTTTTAGAATAGGTTTATATTATATTATATATTATAAGGAGGGTAGTTCTATTAGCTATTCTAGTATATATATTATATAGAGACCTATAATATTATCTCACTAAGCTTCTCTACTATTTTCTCTTAATTATATTCTATAAACTTAATAAGTTTTATTATAAGGTTATTATAAGAATCTCCTTTTAAGTTTAAGTTATTAAAGTTTAAAATATAGTTTAAAGTATAATATCCTTTAATTATCTTCTTTAGGATATTAAATATATATTTTATAGGATATTTATAGTTAGAGAGTATATCCTTAAAGTATAATCTATTAGATATATAGCTTTAAATATCTTAGTCTTTCTTACTATTTAGTATAAATTTAAAAACCTTATAGATAAATATCTTATTATATTTAGCTAGGATTTTATATTTAATATTTATAGCTTATTTTAGGAAACTTAATATTATCTCTTTAGATTTCTATTTAAAAGATATTATAGCTTAAATTATAGTAATATATCTCTAAGTATTATCTTCTTTAGTAAATCTTTATATAAAAAGTTAGCTAAGTTTATTCTAATTCTTATAATTATCTTTTTCTTAAGCTTTAAGCTATTTCTATACTTCTCTATAAAGGTATATTTAGAAGATTATTAGATACTATTAATTAACTTTATTATTAGAATTAAAGTTTATTCTATTAACTAAAGCTTCTATATAGTTTAAGAATTCTTTTACTATAAAAGCTTAACTATATCTTAAGAAAGTAAAGCTTTATAGCTTACTTATCTAAAAGAGATTTATTTTAATTAGCTTAAGTTAGAAAGTAGATATTAGTTATATTATTAGAATTATTTAGAAGATTGAGGATAGTAATAGAGGCTCTAATAGGAATAAGGATATAATAGTTAAGGGAAGGTTTAAATTAATAATAAGAAGAGAAGTTTATAATAATCTTAAGAAAATAAAATTAGTTAATATAGTTAATAGTAATATTTAGAGAGGAGAGAATAAAGAGTAAATTAGTCTATTTATTAGACTAAAGCTATTTTATAGTTTAGCTTTAACCTCTTAGGTTCCTTTAAAGTAATATTAAATATTTATCTATTAAGTTTATCTATTATTAGCTTTCTCTATACTTAGTACTTAATATATAAAGAATAACTTTAGTAAATAAGAAGTAATAAGTTAGAAGAACTAAAAGATATTAGTTAGAGTTTTATTTAGATATAATTTAAAGTAGTTAAGTAAATAAAGAAGATTAATAAGTTAAAGTAATTAATTAATACTAAACCTCTATAGGTTATTTAATATTTAAATTTTAATATAAAGTTAAAGAAAAAGAGTCTATAAGCTATATTTATCCTTAACTAAAATACTTTTTACTTAGCTATATCTATCTTTTTCTTTTTATTACTACTCTTTTTACTCTAAATTAAGTAAACTATTAAAATATTATATATAACTAATACTTCTAAACTAAAAAAATAACTTCTCTCTTCTTAAAATATTATTATTACTACTATTATAGTAAGTAGTTATAAATCTTCCCTTCCCTTTAGAGAAAATCTTCTTTCTCACTTAAGTATCTTTCTAAATATTTCTCTATCTATCCTTTCTTTATCTTTAAGTAATCCTTTTCTAATAAGTTTATATTTAAACTATTTTATAAAAGTATTTTTTTTAGATTTCCTTTTATATTCTTTATAGAAAGAGCTTATTTATTATACTACTTCTTAAGATATATATTCTTCTCTTAGAGTCTTTTTTAAGTCTTTTTCTTATACTCTACTATAAAAAGTACTATTCCTACTATCTCTAAGTAAGCTATCTATACCTAAGTAGGAATCTTTAAATCCTTCTCTCTTATTATTATATTATTATTATAAAATCTTCTTTACTCCTCTAATAGGTTTTCTTTTATATAATATATTTAGAATAAGTAGTTTTTTAGGTATAAGCTATCTTAAGGACTTAATAGTTTTTAGAAGTCTTTATAAAGATTTAGAGGTTTTTAGAGTAGAAAACCTCTTAAGTATAACTTTTATAGATATTATACCTTAAACTTCTTTAGTAGTAAATTTTAAGCTATTTTCTCTTAAGTTATATTATTATATTAATTACCTTAATATAAATATTAGCTACTATTATTACTAAATAGAATACTTCTAATTATTTGCTATTATTATCTATCTTTATGCTTTAATATATATAATCTAAGTTCTACTAGAAGGAGTAATACTTATAAAAGCTAATAGAAGTATATATATTTTAATCTCTATTAATTTTATAACTAAATTTATAATCCTTATATATTATACTATAATAGATATAAAAGTAGTATAATTTATATAAATTTAGTATATCTTTAATATATTTAGATAGTTTAAAATTATATATACTAATAATAGATCTTATTTTAAAAACACCTTACTATTTATAATTACTATATATTATAAGATATATTTTATCTATAGACTAATCTTATATCTTACTTCTACTAAATAAATTAAAAAGATAGTTTAACTTATTAAGTATCTTATAATATAATAAGCTACTATAACTTTAAAAGAGAGTTAGTTAAAATAAGTCTATAAAGTCTTATAATAAATAAAAATTCTAAACTTAAAATTTATTTCTTTAATTAAAACTTTACTAATAAAAATAATATTTAACTTTAATATTAATAATATAAACTTTTAAGTTAAAAAATTAAATAACTTTAATAATCTTATTCTTATTATTAAAATAGAAAGATATATTATACTTAAATCTAAAAATAACTTAATAAACTTTAAATTTATAACTAAATACCTTATATCTATAAATACTTAAAAAGAGATTTAAAATAATATCTAAAAACTTTCTATAAAGATTACTAAGATATAAAATAATAAGCTAAATCTTTATTAAAAGTTCTAAGTTAATAATATAGTATAAAAAGAAATAAATAAAAATAGATAAATAAAATTAAAGTTTAAATTATCTTAATTTAATCCTCTTAAGATTATTAAGAAAGTTTCTAATATTTCTTATTAAACTATAAATCTAAACTTATTTCTTATAGAAATACTATATAAAATCTATATATTTAATTTAAAAGCTTTTACTTTAAAACTAACTTATTTTATTCTAAAACTATTACTCCTATTTTATATTTTAAACTTTATTAATAAAAATATATAGTTCCTTATAAACTACTATAAAGTTTAAGAAATACTAAAAACTATTAAAGTAACTTTAAAAAAGTATCTTTTAAACTAAGATCTAAATACTTAAATAAAAAAGAATAAAGAGGAGATCTATATACCTAAGAAAAACTAAAATATTAAGATACTTAAAAGCTAAAGAGGAAAAGATATTACTATAATAATATTAATAAAAATAAATAAAATAAGTTTATAAACTATATTATTATAAATAATAGATAGGATTTAAATATAAAATATATATTAATTAGGTTATAACTTAAATTAAAACTTTTATAGAAAAAGCTAATTTATAGATCTAATATTATTATTACTACTACTAACTTACTAATTAAATAAATAGTTAGAAAACTATAAAAATACTTTATAAAGTATAATTAAACTTAGAAAATATAAGTATAATTATTACTACTTAATACTTTTCTATATTATAATATAATAAAAACCCTTAATATAATTATAACTAAAATAATACTTTAGAAATTAAGTAATATAATAGCTTTCTATTTAGGTTTATTAGTATTCTACTATTAATTAGTTATATTTTACTATATTAAGAATAACTTACTATAGGGGATATATAATTAATAAAGTTTATAAGTATTTAGTATTTTCTTCTACTTCTTCTCTTACTACTCACCTTAAATACTTATATTAGTTTTCTAATTATATATTTTCACTTATTCTATATTAGTGCTCTATATATATTTATTTCTTTTAGTCCTACTTTTAACTAGCTTATTATTATAGCTATAGTTATATTTATATTCTTCTTTCTATATAACTACTACTTTCTTATTACTACTTTTATATTACTCCTATTTATTTTATATTTATTTCTTAGTAATATAATATTATTAGTTATTCTTATATTAGTTTTATTTGCTCTACTTACTTCTTACTCCTTCTTATTAGTTTACTCTTACTTCTTAGTTTTAATTAGTTACTTAGAGGTGTTTAAGAGAGGTTGAGGTTTATTTTAGGATATTTTATATAGAAAATTTATAGTTACTTTATCCTATTACTTTCCTATTTAGCTAGATATACCTCTTATAGCTCTTATAGTTAGTTTATAATTTATTTTATTATAAAGTAAAAATATATAGTTATTAAGAAGAGAAATAATCTTATTTATAGCTTAGTTAGTAATTTTTAATTAAAGCTATCCTTATTATACTCCCTTTACTAAGTAGTCTTTTCTTAAAAGAAGTTACTATACTGCTATAATATAAGATTTATTAATATATTTTTAGAAGAGGAATATTTATTATATTAAGGATTAATTTATAGCTTCTTAGAGGTAATATTAGAAATCTTTATTTAGGAATTATATTACTGTAATTATTTCTTTATATATAGAAAAAATTCAGCTTATTATATATATATTTATTTAGAGGAGAAATTATTATAGAGAGAGAGAAATAAATTAATTTAAAAATAGAAAAGAGTAGTTATAATATTACTAAGTTAAAGTTAATAAAAAATCTAACTACTAGGCGCTATTATTAAGTAGTAATAATTATACTTATATTTTCTAAGTCTAATTACACCCTATAGAGTACTTCTATAGCCTTCTAGCTGCTTATCTAATTAGTAGGCTAGTAGTAGTAGTAGTAGTGCTAAATCCACAAGGGGAAGGGGGAGGGGCCGGAGTAGCGCAGGCGGGGCCGCTTGTGAGGAACCAAGAGATAGCCGCGCGCAGAAAGTTTAGCAGGGCATTCAAATACATCAAGCCCTACACCCAAAGGGGCATTCCCTACTCTAGAACTCTATGCAACACTTAGACTGACCCACTAGGTACGTAGGATCTAAACACAATAAATATCACATATTATAGTAAGATCAACGTGGTCATATAGCTGATAAGGCTTTTGACATAACAGCAGTGCTGCAGAGAACCGAGCTCGTGTAATTCGTCTTAGGCGACAAGAAGTCCCCTTTTTTAGTGGAAATAATATTGCAGTTCCCATTTTGCTTCAATTACAACAATATGGGGGCACTCGACTTTGTAGCAGTTGAAGTTGTTCGGGAATCGATTCTCTATCCTCGCGTTCGGTTTGAATGTGGCTCACGTCGCCCTCAACATTTGAGATGACCAGCCGAAAGAACATCCGTGTTGCTTCAGGGTCTCTCTATAAGCCTCACTGTTTAACTACAGCCCCAATTTTTCTTGTTTCGTATTCAGCGGGTGAGAAGGTGACCGTTCTCTATTACTTGTTACGTTTATTTCCCCATACGGAACTCGAGAATAAGTGCTGAACCAAGTGCATCGTGTGTTCGAAACCACATAATTCCTGAGGCAGGATTCAGACAAGTTTTCTGTCTACTACCGAAAGCGATGTTCGTGTTTTCGTCAGTAAGCCTCGAACTAATATTCTTGACCTCCCTGAAAGCATCGTCGTTCTCAAGCAATCGCCAACCACGGCCCGTCAGTCTAGAAAGACTCGCGACTCATGCAACAATCAGTGCCGTTTTGCCGACAAAGGCACTGCCAACAGACTGTCAATCGCAATCTGCAGGACGTCGCACTCAACAGCAGCCGCAGCAGAATATCGAAAGTGATATTGTGATATCGAACGCATAGCCATTCTTATCAAAAAAGGGAAACTCTGAATTGCATTGGCCTTGCGCAGCTGGTGCCCCCCCGTTTTTTGAGTCAATATCCCAGCCCCTAAAAGGCCCCAGAAAACACGACGAACCGCCGAGCCCCAAAATTAGCATGGTTCGCCAATCAGGGGCCCCAACAGTGGATCGTCCTCAAAACTGAAACGAGACAGTCGACTTCGGTCTCGTGAAAATCGTCGATTGGTCCTTCTGGAATGGCCGCCTTTCACCCCCCCAAACCACTCAAACCACCCAGACCACCCAAAACTCGCGGCTTAGCCCGAGGCGTTCTGCATCTGTAATTATGAAACTAGCGAGATGTAGTATTGAGCAGCTCGGTATCGAGAAAGCAATGATTCTTGTTAGGCGTTTTTCCAGCTCCCTGTCTGGCCTTTGGGGAATTCCAAAGTTCTTTATCTCTTGGTATCCCCATCGAAAGGAAATCCCAGGATGAAGTCTACATCGCTCTCTGTTTTCCTCTGTATTCGACTGGCTGTTTCTTTACATCCTCTTGGCTAACTACTCTCCTTTTTGTGGAATTAACAAAATCTGTGTTGAATTTTCGTTTGCATCTGTTCGACCCTAAGCCCCGACGACAACCCCTCCCGACGACCCTCCCCGAAGGAACCAAACCGCCACCATGGGCGCGAACTTGGGAGCCAAAATCGCCGGCATCGGTGCCGGGTTGAAGAAAGATGCCAACTTCTCCCGCGTCGGCTCGGGGGCCAAGATTGGAGTAAGGACTCTCCGTGCTGGCACGGGACGCTACTTCCTCAACAAGGTTCCCGTCTTCATCTGGATCTCGTCGTACGTGCCCGCCTGGCTGCTCGGGGATTTGGTCGCCGGTGTCTCGGTTGGGCTCGTCATGTTCCCTCAGGCTCTCATGTACTCGGCCTTGGCTGGCGTTCCTATCCAGGTTGCACTCACCTCGTGTTGGCTGCCGAACATTCTTTACGCCGTGATGGGCACTTCGAAAGGTAAGCACACATACTTTTACTTCATATAATGTGCGGTGATGTATTTTGTACTGATCATCACCTCAAATCAGATGTCTCTTTCGGGCCCATGTTCTTCCCCTCCATCATCATCGGCGGCATCAACGCCGCCATGCCCAAGCCCGGCCCGCCCCCGGCCCTAGTCGCCGCCGTCCTCTCGCTCTGCGCCGGCATCTGGTCCGCCCTCTTCGGCTTCCTCAACCTCGGCTTCCTCTTCGACGCGCTCTCCGTCCCCATCGTGCTCGGCTTCGGCTGCGGCATGGGCATCATGGCCTACATGGCCCAGGTCCCGCACCTCTTCGGCATGGTCGGCGTCAGCCCCATGCTCTCCCACCTCACCGGCGAGTTCATCGCCAACCTGCCCAAGACGAACCCCTTCGCCGTCGCCCTCGGCTTCGGCACCATCGTCTTCCTCGTCGCGCTGCAGAAGGTCCAGAAGAAGTTCGGCGCCACGAACGAGATCGTCCGCCTCGTCACGAGCAACCGCAACCTCTTCATCCTGCTGCTCACCCCCTGGATCACGTACATGGTCAACAAGGACCGCGGCGACAAGCCGCTGTGGCTGTCCGTGTCGCCCGTCGAGACGGAGGTCTCGTTCGTCCAGGGCATGAGCTTCGATCTCATCAAGTCGCTCTTCTTCCCGAGCTTCATGGTCTGCTTCGGCATCGCCCTCGAGCACATTCTCGTCGCGAAGGGCCTGGGCCGCATGCGCGGCTACAAGATCGACCCCAGCCAGGAACTCGTGCACCTCGGCATTTCCAACATTGCAAACTCCTTCATGGGCGGACTCCCCGTCGGCGGCGGCGACATCACCCGCGCCAGCGTGGCGGCAACCTCGGGCGTCAGGAGCCCCATCTCCGCGCTCTTCGTCGCGGGCATCGTCGCTGCCGGCATGTACCCCCTGAGCAGCTTCATCGAGTACATCCCGCTCCCCGCCGTCGCGGCCATCATCATCGTCGCCGTTATCGACACCATGCCCTCGCCGGGCGAGATGGGCAAGTACTGGGCGTGGTCCTTCGCCGACTTCATCACCTTCCTCCTGACTTTCAACGGCGCGTTGATGGCGACGCCCCAAATAGGCTTCGAGCTCGGTGCCGGCGTCCTTGTCATCTACACCCTCTGCCGCTTCATGAGCTCCCGCCCCAAAGCCATGCTGGGCGTCGACCTCGAGGGCCAGCCGGGTGTGTTCTCGCTGCCGTGCTGGGAGGCCGGGGAGAACGTGCCGCCTGGCATATGTGTCCTGCGCCTCGAGAGCGATCTGATGTACGCCAACGCCGAGGGGGTTCGGAACCGCATCGTCGACACCGCCATGATATGGCACGCCTCGGTTCCCTCGACTGTCAACAAGAACGACCGCGCCTGGAGCAACTGCCGCGACAAGAGGGTGGAGTACCTGCGGAAGCGCGCCAACCTGACCCAGCCCGAGTACCTGCTTCCGGCCCTCCGACTCGTCATCATCGACATGACCAAGGCGCCCTTTATCGATGCGTCCGGTCTCCACGCGATTGAGGATGCAAAGGCTGAGCTCCGGGCTTTTGCGGGCAGCGGCGTCGAGTTCCGGTTTGTGGGGGTGAGCGACGCGGTGAAGCGCAGGTTTGAGCGCGCGGGCTGGAAGATTGCTTCTCCCTACGATGATGACCAAGAGCAGCAGCAGGAGCAGCAGCCGCAGGCTGAGGGTGCAGAGGCTGCTCTTCCGGACTACATCTTTGACCACTTGCCCACTGCCATTAGAACGCCCTCGAGAGTAAGGAATGCCCCGGATCAGGTACCCCTGACGCAGATGCAGTCATGGGAGGGGGATGACTTCAGCTTCCAGAAGGGGCACACCATGTAAAGCGGCCAAGGATGAAGAAGGTACAAGGCGCATAGTTGAAGAGATGTAAGATAGTGCCGAAGACATGGGCATGCTATGAAGTCAGAGTGGCTTTTAGCGCATAACAGTCAGTAGGATTCATACTCATTTATACATCTCATCATGGGTTTCCTTTGTTTCTTGCATTCCCTTCGAATTTCCTTGAATTTCATAGACTACATAGATTACCACAGGACGCCACTTTTCCTATAGAGAGGAATCAACCGGCATTCAATAATACACATACACAAGGCCCTGGAATAGCCGTCAAGCACACGTAACCCCTGTATTGAATTGTCCGTCTCTGAGGTATTCACATCAACACATCACAACCTCCAGTGATGGTCCTACGAAATTTATTCTCCAAGGCGCGATCGTTAATCATCATTCGGATAAGAAGCATGCAACTCAATATCATCCATATTTTCCACGCACTCCAGTTTTCGCAAGCTCTGTCATCATTGTTTTTACAACGCAGAAAGGGGCATAGAGAACCCAAGTGTGCTTTTTAATACAACACAAAATCCCATTTCAGAAGCATAAATCTTAATCTTTAGGAACACCATCGCTATAAAGAGAGATGGGCCAGCGCAAGAGGGACCACTTCAACCAGCAATCCTGTGTTGGTCTGAGACCTTTGATATCTTGCTTGTAAATGACAGGCGTCACACGTACACGGCGTGACAGGCCTGAAGCTATCCAAGCCGGAACGAAACTCCCATTCTGGCTTTTCCTCGTCCACACGGTCTATCCAGAGCGCATTCACTTCGAATAAGTACAGCATGTGTCGCTCGCCGGTAGACGTTCAACGGGCTTGAGATGGAGACTCATAGCAGCCGAGAATCATGTTCCCTTTTTACCAAGAGACAAATTCGAGAAAAGGTGCGATTCTTGCATCACGAAGAGACGCGGCTTTATCGCTGCAGCTTCCAGATTCAACTTGCTTCTAGTTTATTTATATAGCATTTCCGTATCGGCAATGACGAACACCCTATGTCTAGTCTTTCTGAACAATGATACTGGTGTTGTCCAAACCAGTTCAACATCGCACACGACTTCTACACCTCATTCCTTTCGTCTCTAATCTGCTTTAAATATCACTCACCCGTCGAAGTCTTCGAAATCCCTACGAAAAGACAGCCCAAATGATTGTATGTTGCTGCAATGCGGCTGCACCTATCTACATTGGAAAATAGCAAGCACTTGGAGCGGGCTGATGGTTCTAAACAAGACCAAGTTTGGTGTCAAACCTTGACTCGTGTTGTTCCAGCTCGCTCTTTTGAATCCGAATACTCGCAAAGCCAAGACCAAAGACAGAACCACAGCACCCAACCACACAAACGTTCCTCATACTTCAACTTCGCCTCCCACCCCTTGCCCTACCTCACGATCTCGCAGCAAGATGTATTGAGATGCAAGCCTTGCCGGATGTTCTAGAGCGACATTTCTTGTCTTGCAAAAGAGTAGACAGATCAACAACAAGCCTCTTTTATGCACGAGCCAAACTGCTACCAGAGCCAAATCCCAACCTACAACTCTTTGTATAAAAGAATCAACGCAGCCGCTGTCCTTCCAGGCTCATCAGCCAATAGCTTCAGATCCGCGTGATCTCATTGTAGTTTGAAGTTTCGATGTGGATTCTCCACAAATGCCACATCCGTGACAGATTCCCCAAACCAGCCAGCCAGCCCCCGGCTCGTTCGGATTCGGTTCCGCACTCGCCACATCCCTGCCGTCCATCATCCTTGGACTTCAGCTCGCGATTATCCTGTCTCACCTCCTTTTTTTTCAGCCCTCGCTGATCCTCATGCTTCAGAATTCTCACCTGAACGGTAGCATGGCTACTGCGTCTTCGTTGCAAAAACAAGATTGAAGCGATTTGGGCCTTCTTGCCAAGAAAGAAAAGGGGTTTCCCGCCTCCGTCGGAGATTTTAAGCCCCAGGCAATATCCTAGTCACGATCACTTTCGAGTTCCATCGGCCACAGGAATTTTGATGTAAATCTGGTATCAAGTCTTCATATTGACATAGGGACTAACCACCCCCTCATTAAAAACCCAAGAAAAACAAGCCCTCCTTGCTGGATGCCCATATACTCATAAATCGTCTTGCCCACCTCATGCTGCCCACGGCCGCTCTTCCTCCGTCACCCTCCTCTGCTGTACGACCAACTCCTCATACGTGTCGGGTAACCTCGGCCACTGCGGCTGCGACCACTCGTCGCCCGCTGGCACGGCGGGATACCCGCTCTTCATCGTTAAAACAGCATCGACCGTCTCCTGGATCTCGTCGTCATCGACTTCGGAGTCTGCCTCGTCGAGAGGGGTGCACGCTTGAAACGGTTGCTCTCGTCTGACAGCGTCGACGGCGTCCTTGATGACCTCCTCCCACCAGTCGACCTCGTCCCAAGCGGCATCCGCTTCCTCCTCGTCCAATACGAGCTCTTTTACTTCCACTTGGCCGGTGGTATCGACCTTTTCCAAAGCGTTCTGGTCCTCGTCCATTTCGTCGTCGACTTCGAGAATCTCGGGCTGCGTCGGTTCGGGTATCCTTCGTCCTGGCTGCATGGCATGTACAGCCTCGATGGGCAAGCCGGTGATGATGGCCACCGCCGTCTCAACACCCCTCTTCACCGCCAAGGCGCTGAGAAGCATCTTCAACGCGTGCTCCCATCGTCCCTGCAGCATAAACATCTTGCCTCTGCACCACTCATATTTGATGAAATTCCGGTGTTGACTCGGTCTCGCCCAATACTCCCTCTGCAGCTGTGCATACGCAATCAGCGCGTTCATCTTGTCGCCTGCCAGCTCGTATAGATACGCCAGGTACTTGAGAATATTCCTGATCTGCGCCTCGTCCCTGTAGTCGTCGGATGCTGCACGCTCGATCTCGAGACACTTGCGGTATTCATATGCTGCTTCCTCGTGATGTCCTGCGGAACGGAGTGTGTGTGCGAGGTTGATCCGAGTTTCCAGGGTCTGTTCAACTACGCGCGCGACGTCGCTGGCTTCGCGCCTGCACATGTCACGTAGAATAACGATGGCTTCGTCCCATCTGCGAAGCGCCTTGAGCGCCGTGACATGGTCCTCCATATTCCTCAAGGTCACCGGGCTGCAGATGCCGAACCTCGCCCTGTGCTCGTCCAGTACTCGTTGGAATCTCCTGCACAGACCAATCACCTCATCATACTTTTTGAGTCGTAAGCTCGTCAATCGTGCCAGCTTGAGCGTCCATTCACCGTTGGCGTAGTGCAGCAGGTCGGCTGCCAGATCCATATTCGCAATCTCGTCCCTCGCTTCCTTATCTTTGCCGCGCTCCGAAAGACACATGGCGATATTGTAGTCGATGGCGGCCTTCTCTTCATGTCCGAAAACCGGGACGTCTTCGTTCCAATCCCTGGCTATTCGGTAGGCCATTTCGGCCTCCTCGTATTTGTCCTGGTTGACCAGCATGCTTGCCAAATCACGCTGCGCTTCAATGGTTGTGACGTGGCGCTTGCCCCTCCTTTTCACGAGCGTGGGAACCAATTCGCGCAGCAGCTTCTCGCCTTCTGCCCAACGGCTGGTGTAGTAGTAGATCTCGCCCAACTCGACCATTGAATGCAAGCAAAAGTCGCGCCATGATCCTGTGAATAACGTCCAGCGAAAGGTCTTGCCAGGTCGTTCTCTGCTCTTGCGCAGTAACCTCTCCGCCAAGTGGGCCAGCTCCTCCGCCTCGGCAATGTCACCCATGTCCTCGCGGCGCACAAGGGTGTCACCAAGCAGCAGCACGGCGCGCATCAGATAAAATGTCTGGTCTTCGCTTTCCGGCAGCCCCTCGAGAAGTAGCTTCGCCATGCGCAAGTGGTGCTGTGCCGAGATCCAATCCTCCGGGGTTTGGTTGCGGTAGGCATGGCCGACGCTCAACAGCGCCAGGCCCTCGGTGAGGGTGCCCAGGCCACGGGATTGATTCAAGGCAAAGTTTCCCAGACGCAGTGCCAGCGACCATTTCCCGCGAATTTTGAGGAGCTCAGAGATGCCCAGCAAGGTGAGAACGGAGGCCTTGTCGGAGTTGCGGCTCGCCGCCCTCCATCGCGGGGCCTTGGTGAGGCGCATGGCGGATGGGGTTGTTGGGCTGGCTCACCGCGTCGGGGGGTTGAGTGGGGGAGATCGCCCCGGGGATGGTGCCTGTCTGCCGTCGGAAATCGTGGGAGTCTGTTGGGGTTCGTCGGGGCTGTTGTCGATGCTCGGCGGTGTCGATTGTGGTGGTTTATCGTTGAAGTTTTTGAAAACAAAAAAAAAAAGTCGGTTGAGTGAAACCAGAGATCGCCGAGAAGCCAAAGGACGAGACGGAAGGGAATGCGACCGTTCGAATCGGGTCGGTTGGTGAGATGAAAGTGAGTCAAAATTTGATGAGTGACAGGTCGACAATGAGGGGAGCAGAACGGAGCTGTGACCGACGCTCCCTGATCAGCCAAATCCAGCCAGTCCGGAGCTCTCGCAGGCAGCCGGGCCGGGAAGTTCGAGGAATGGAAGAGATTGAAGAAGTGAGGATGAGGAGAATGAGTGTTCTCTGCTGGAGTTTGGCCACCACATCAGCCAAACCGTTGCGGCGGGTGGACAGCAGAGGCAGACGGCTGCCAGGTAGCTAGGCCACCTCAGGAAAGGCGAGGTGAAAGTGTGTGTGTGGTCGAGCAGAATTCTCGTCTGGTGTCTCTCTGGCTTCTGGCTGGCGCCTCGACGGGCTTGACGGGCGGCGTGATCAAACGAGGCGAGACAAGGCGAGGGTGAGCGGCGGCAGGACGGCAGGGCGGCAGGACAGACGGAGCTTACTCCTGCAGGTTGCAGTTGCAGGCCACAGGGCAACCGATCTCCCTTGGCCGTTTGCCTTTTTTCGTCCTTTGCCTGAGCGACATGAAGGAATATACCTAGCAACTTAGCATAGTGCGATACTCCATTGGGGTACTAATGGCGGTGCTAAGGCGGCAAGGAGGGGGAATTGATGGAGACGGGGCTGGACTGGACCGTCAAACCACGCTCGAGCTCTGTCCCAAGTGTGTACCGTGTCTTGCGTGTCTTGCGTGTGTGCGTGTGTGTGTTCGTTCGGAGTACCAGATGGCAAAGACAACACGGCGCATGCAGACCAAAACACCCCCGGCAGGTCCAGTCAGGTCGAAGCACTTGGCCTGCAGATCACGGCGTGCCAGTGGTCGTGCTTCAGCGCCGATGCCATCCGACGCCCAATCAATCAACGACGACGGGCAACGGTCCAAGCGGTGGCCGGTACTTGTAGCTGATGGATGGGTTGGGTAGGATGGGATGGGGTGGGAGGGGGATGGGCGACCCCGAAATCCAGTCCAGTCAGGTTATGTGTTGTGTGTGTGTGTGTTGCGTTCCAAGTGATTGAGAGATCGACATTGCTGGGACTCCTGGAATAGAGAAAGAGATGGAGAAACCTGGAAAATGCATCTGATGGGCGTGGGAAGGAGTCGGATTGGCCAATTCTGATGGCTCCTTCCGTTGGTGAGGTGGCTGGCTGGCGGGCAACAAAAGACGGAAGGGACCAACGACTGGTCGTGGTCCGGTGTCTCCTTCTCTCCCTGAGCGGCAAAAGCATCGTTCTTGCTTGGATGGAGGGAAGGAGCACCCGCCCACACCTGCCCCGGGTGTTACTTGCGTGCTGTAAGGTATTACTTAAGCATCCCCAGGCCCAAACAGACGACGCCATTGGTAAACTAAAGCGCCCCGTGCTTCCCAACAATGCTCCCCCAGTCTCTATTCTCTCTCTGTGTAGGGTACGAAGTATCTACAGCATCAAAAAGCATGGAGAGATACATTGCCTCACAAAGACACGCAGACAGCCGGGCCACCGATCTCGTCCAGCTGGAACACAATGTTGCAGCGCAGCAAAGAAAAAAGCACCACGCAAGGAAACAACGTTGCTTATTGTCAGGGGACCAGGGGACTTGCTTAGTGCCTTCTCTCATCTGCACCACGCATTCCAGAAGGGACCTGACCTGAAACACCCCATCAACGGGCTTCTCGCCATGGTGAGACTGAGCGCACCTGTTCGTACCTTAGTCCCCTAAATTGCCTGCTCCCTACCTGGGTCTTCTCGTTCCTGCCGAGTGTTTGTTTGCCAGCCACTGCCGGAACAATTCCTTCTTGTCTCTTCCCAGACCCCACGCAAACAAATACCCAGACCTGCAGCACGCGAGACAAACAGACAGACTCTCGCCACACAAACACCGCTCCAGTTCCCCGTCAAGGTGCCATCGAATTCCAATGCTCAGACACGCGCATTCCAATCCCATGGTTTGGCGGAAATGACAAATGACGTCGACCTCGTCCACGCCATCCTCCGCCACGCCCGACGCCCGACGCCCATATGCGCTAAAGCACCCGAGATAACATGCTGTCGTCAATACATATGTACGCCGCGGTGTCCCTTCGCTTTCCTCAAATTTACCAGGGCTGGATACCTTTCTCATTCCGGAGCGGAGCTTCTCGGTCCTTTTACGTCATGTTCCGACATTCACATTCAATGGTCCAGAACAATGCCATAGTCCGCCATGGTACAGGCACCTGTACCCCAGATATGTCACGATGAATGTCTAACAGGTTGTGCGGCTTTCAAAATTTGATCCATTGGAGTCCATCGGAGGTCATACATTTCCTCCTTCCACTTTAACATTATGAACGTCTATTATTTTCATCGGGGATAGCTTCTCATTGATTCACTTCATGGCAGATACGTCGCGCAGGCGAACCCATCCGGGTCCGACGTGTGCCCCACCCCGAACCCCGAAACGCTACGGCCTCGGCCTCGGCCCCAACCTTTCCTTCCCCCGGCGCATGCTTCGGCCGCTCTACCGCACGTCCCATCCCACTTAACGTATTCGCGTTCTGACAGGTACCATGATGCCCCGATGTTGACCTCTTGCCATGATATGGATACGCTTGAAACATCTTCCCAGCGGGGCCAATGGAAAACATACCCAGACACGGGGTCTGCTAGCCTTCACAAGCAAGAAGAGACCGATACCCTTGGGTAGTCGTGCAGTTTTACTTCAACTGTAATGGCCACCTGGCAGCTTCCCAACTCATGCAGAAGTTTCCCGAGGCTCAAAAACCTCGAATCTCCAGTCGTTGTGATGTGATTATCACGTTAAATCGTCGCCACGCACAAACGTATCTAAGCAAGTATCGTTGGTCCTGGTTTGTCTTGGATCTTCGCGCAAATAATCCGTTTCGTCGCACTTCTCACAGTCGATATCGACATAGCTTGCAGTGGTTTGTTCCATGTTGTGCCTCGGTGGGCCATCTATCAAGCAAAGTCTGTTTCTGTTTTGACTTCATCAAAGAAAGTCCAATATTAGAAGAATACACAACAGCCAGTCAGGGACGATAACGCAGCATGGGAGATGTAGTCTCGCTGCCCATGGCTTGAAACCATATTCATTTGGCAGAACCTGCTTGAACTAGGTTCAACTTCATTAGATGAACAGAGTCAAGAACAAATTGCGGACAACATTGACTGCGGGTGAAGAACGACATGTGGCAAACCTTTATTAAGATAGATAAATGCAACATTATCAGCAAGCTCTCACCAGAGTCATTCCAAGTGGTCGTCGCAGTATCAGCAATAGCTGCCGTAACCCTGAGTACTGGTGCTTGAAACAACAAATGGTCACCAGATCACCCTGAAAGTTTACAGCAACTGATTGTATGAGACTATAATACAGTTTTGATTCCTCTTCTTCATCGAAGGTTCTGAATTCCCCAGTCAATTATCTTATCTGCGACCTCCAGTATGAGTGATTCAAGATCCATCTGAGATATTCACCACCCGTATGTCTAGGCCTGAGACGAAGTTTCTTGTTAAAGCTCATGCAAAACGATCCATTGCATATTCTAGCGATGAACCCTACGAATGAAGGATGACGGCGACATTGTGGCCGTCGTCTGCAGTCCCCAAACAACAGATTAACTTCCACCACATGGATCGCCCAGCTCATAGACGAGATAGTCATCAAGATATTTCATCCAGGCGATCGATACACTTTGCTGTTGTTCAGGTTCATTGTGTTTCCGGTTGTGGTAGTTGTGGCACATTCCCATTTTATAGATGACATTTCGCCTAATAAGACTCTGTATCGCGTTGCCAGCGGTGATCAGAATTCCCGCGTGACTTTTCTCAATATAAGAGTATGATCTTTGCATAAACTGTCATCTGGTCTCCCCAGGGAATGCGTGGCCTGTTCCGCGGCTATCCTCAATGTCGTCATCGCTGCATAAGGTAGTGATTGACTCAGCGGAGTTCCGACAGATGTGAGATTTCTTACGTGTGAGTTTTCAAGTTTCTCGTGCTTGATTCTGCCCACATCATCCCTTTCCGTAGACTATAACCGTTTAATACGAAGACTCTTCCAAATTCAAGAACCGTGGGCCGAGATCTGTGGTTCACCGACCCACCGGATTGGTCTCAAGTATGTGCAATCGGTGACGTACTGTATCAGCATTCTGGGTTGCACCGCGTCATTTGCGCTGTTGAGAGAAACCAGACCATCATACACATGAGCGTGTTTATAAAGGATCTCAATCTTCATTGACACACAGGCAGCTGTTCTCGTATGGAGCTAGGGTGTGGAGGTAAGTGTTTGATTGTGCGTACACCACCAGAGCTCTTGTAGTGCGCTACTCAAACTATGGAATGGCTTGCATTTCTAGTCTTCTAACACACACAACAATGACATTCAACTTCACTACAGCGATGTGTAGGAAAGGGTCCGTGGTTTCGGCTGAGTCTAGTGAGTTTGTCCCGTTTGCGCTTGCATATCAGTGCGATAGCTCTCCGTCCGCGAGACAGGTTTCCAGGTGTCTCTGATGTATCATAAATGCATACGTTGACGTCAGAAATCAAAAGTGACGAACGGAGAGTGCCGTGTATAGAAGTGACGCCTAAAAGTTTCGGAGGCAAAATCGACAATTTCTCAGCCGTGCAAACTGAACAACAACAGGAACAGCCCAGTGTCGATCCAGCATGCATGAAAACACGGAATATTCCGGAAACATTCTGCCCAAGCAAAGTATGAGGATGACGCCCCATTCTGTTCTAAAGATAAACTGATGAATGGCAAATTTTATGGGTCAACATAGGTAGGTCTAACATACCAGTAATACAGTCGCATGCATATCAACGTCGACAATCCCGTTCCACAGGTAGGTTGATATAATATGCCGTCTTCTAACGCATTGAGGCAGACTGATTCTCAACTAAAACCTAACATCCAAGGATACCAGATTACAGATCACAGGAGAGCCACCAATACGTACAACGGTCACATGCAACAGGGTTTACAGCCCTAAGAATGTCGTTCAGACGGCCCAGGTTCAATCCCACCAATTTTTAACACCAGAATGAGCCAGCACGAGATTTGCTAGCCATGTGATAAGTCATAGATTATTCATCTTTGAATACGCGAAGGGAATATAGCTAGCTATCAGCTGAATCAGCTCAGCACGCCTCAAAAAGGTGCGCACTTCCGCACACTTTAGTACTTAATCCAGGTTAAGACAGTGAACTACACAATGCGTCAGATTCTAAGGTCCCCAACGTACAGACTTTAGTATTTAAGAAGCGGACTAATCCTTCTGTTCTCAGATTCTCACAGCCAATCGAGAAGGGCCTCAACGCATAAGGCATCCAAATTCATCAGTGGCAGTGTACGTCTGTACATCTAGCGTCAACACGCTTCTCACGCTTGATAATTACTAAGTACTTATCAAAATGTTCCCAACGTGTATTCAGCATAGATTCCACCAGGTTGAAGAGCATAGATGATAGACGCTAGTCACGTTGCTGCTAGAGACTAATGGAAGTCTTGAGACATAATACCTAATCATCCATATGGTACCAAACGAAAAGGTTGCTCACAGCACGACACTAAAGTCTATATAGAACGACTTAAAGAGGCTTGAAACTATTGTTTGAAGAGAGCCTATAATGACTAGGAAACGTTGTAAATATACTTAGGCACTAGTACCCTCTAGAAGTCCCTTTCATAACGCCGCCTAAGTCTAAGTCCTTTAACCTCCGCTGCGATATATAGGCATGCTCTTTCTTATAAGCATGTGGCAGTCTCTTCACAAAATGGGCACTAGTAGTCTAATATGTTTAGGCTGAATTGATTATGCTGAGATAGAATTATAGATGGTTCTCTAACCTCCTAGCAGACGCTAGATCTCTGCTCTCGCACAGAAATCAATAAGCACGCGTAATACCTAATTCCTCCTGCAACATACCTTTCTGCAGATTATTTTAGTTGAATACAAAGAATGCTTAAGGATAATAAGTCTCTTATAGATATCTGTAACGTCTTAAATCAACTAGTTCTCTTATGAAAGAAAGACTAAGGCTAGCAGCGCGTGCGATAAGAGAAGCGTGATTGCAATAGCTCATTCATTTTGCCTGCGCGTAGGTTAGGCACTTTAAAGAGACACTATCGCACGAGACATATAAACGTTTTCATGAGGGTTCCTATAAAACAAGATACCTCAAAGTCAAACATAATAATGGTTTCGAGTATTAGCAGAGGCTAGGCTCCAAAGGGTGACCATAGGTGTGATTTTGTGCAGGCGCGGGTGTGCCCGGTAGTGGTGCTATGTCGGCAACGGGCGGAGCGATTCTAGTCACCATTCAAACTGTTGAATCGTGTAAAAGTCTGAACCGAACACTCATCGAATGCAGCGATGAGTTGAGCTGATTGTTTCACCTACACGTTCTCGTGCAAGTCCAAGGACTTGGTTTGTCTGTGGATAGGAATCCACCTACGCCAGCTTTGCGACGGCAAGTAAAATATAATGGCCCCTGGGGTATAATGGCGGATAATTTTATGCGGGACAGCAAAGGTGACTAGCAGGGAGTAATTATGTATGTAATGAGTCTAGAAAGGTTCGGAGTCAACAGTAGACAATATTCCAGCGACATAAACTCAACGATGGAAATTGCCCGGCTTACACCAGTCAAGACAGCCTTCGATTTCAGAGAATTTGCAGGACCTTCGATCTGTTCTGAGATAACTAGACGGCTAATCTCTTGACTACTTATACTTGCAGGGCTGCTTCATGCCCAGACAACTGCAAGATCCGTTGCGTGGCCATGCAGCACCGCGGCAAGTTTCTGGTCCCAAGCGCATATAAAAGGGTGTATTTGACGAGAATCCGACAGTAATCTACACAGCCAATACACTCGCACGATTCCCGGCATCTTCAAAGCTGAAGACTCGCCTCAAACGTGACTAGTTCTCTCATCTTAGTAGTAGCACTTCAGGGTGAGAACTTAAAATACATCCTAGCGCTGAAGCTCTCACATAGTCCGTCATTTGCTTGCGCGGTTTATCTCAATTATACTCAAGCCTCGGTAACAGAGACAGAGCCTAAATATCCTGAACTAATCACTAAGAACATATCACTACGCTGGTGTTGCGACTCACCTGCGTACCGAGGTGTGAATTGACATATAGAATGCGAAGAAAAAAGCTTCCGGCGAACCCAGCAGCGATTTTTGACGCATTTCTAACGGGCTTTTTGGATGGCGTCTCGGTTCTTAAAACCCATTCAAAATGAATCGAAAGCTTTGTTCTATTTCGAGACGCAAATTCTTTCTTAAGCTGCGGGGCTTTAATGTTTCTGTGTAACTTCACATTCAGCTACTTGAAGTGCTGGTGAAATCGGTCAATGAGAGGTGATTCCTATGTGGGTACACGCGTAAGGTTTCACTGATAAAACTGTCGCTCAGCTTTGGATGGAGTATGATCACTATCTAGGAGGGATATGGGTATGGAGCATTTTCGTCTTTGGGGAGTAACGCCAATCAAAGGCCGTAGACTCGTGGTGCATTGATGTATGAATCTTTCTCATCCCCGGCTTATCAGAATCAAATAGCTAGTGCATGTCTCCCCTCTCTTCATATTCTGCTGTCTTCCATTGCTGTTTCATCAATCAGCAGTAAGGCTTGCCCTTCAGCAACATGTAGCGAGGCCACGTTTTGCCCTAACGTCAAAACGAATAATGGGGTTCGGCTTTCTGGGTGGCGATCGAAATCTCATCCATACACACAAATAAAAAATGAGATACTTCTAGTCTTATTCCTTTTTTGTGTCGCAGGAATACCGCCCATCAGAATCGCGGCCTGCCGTGGGCCGAAGGATGGGATCGCCGTTCAGCGGTCCCACCCGGGACTCCACACCCGGATTTAGCGCCCGTATCACCGGCCGCGGAGCTCCGTGGAAGGATTTCATCGCCGCTTGCAACCTGCTTGATTACGTACTCTCATGGCGTCGCTTAAGTTGGGTTAAGCATCCTTCAAACGTCATTCAGAGTATTTCAAGGCGGCGGATTACACCTCATTCGAGCTAGTTTTCAAAACATCATCGTACCTACCTGAGTTGGATTCAATACTCCTTCGGAATTTCCAGCTGTAAAACGAACATTGAACATATCCCTTCTGGCAACATTCCCAAAAGTAACCTCGAGCGCCACCACCATGTCTGTTCTTGTTCTCGGAGCCGGCGAGTTGGGCTCGGCGATGCTCAAAGCACTCACCTCACACCCCTCTCGGTCAAAAGACGCCAACATCTCGGTTCTCCTGCGGCCAGCAACCATCTCTTCTACCGAGCCATCGAAATCCAAGAGTGTCTCGGACATCAAAGCACTCGGTGTCTCCGTCGAAGCGGGCGATGTCGTGAACGATTCCATCGCAGACCTCGCCGCACTCTTCAGCAAATACGACACCGTCATCAGCTGTACCGGCTTTGTCGGTCCCACGGGAACCCAGCGTCGCATTTGTGAGGCTGCATTGCAGTCCAGCGTCCGCCGCTACATTCCCTGGCAGTTCGGCGTTGACTACGATGTCATCGGACGCGGGAGTCCGCAGGTCTTGTTTGACGAGCAGCTCGACGTGAGAGATATGCTACGCACGCAGACCAGTACGGAGTGGATCATCATTAGCACGGGGCTGTTTATGAGTTTCTTATTTGTGAAAGAGTTTGGAGTCGTGGACTTTGAGGAGAAGAAGTTAAGGGCGCTGGGGGGCTGGGATGTGGAGATAACAGTGACGGGACCGGAGGACATTGCGAGGATGACAGCGGAGGTTGTGTTTGAGCCGAGGAGCATTCCAGGTAATGGAAGCAATGTCATATTTGTGGCCGGGGATACAGTCTCATATGGGAGGATTGCTGACTTAGTGGAGAAGAGGTTTGACGAGGTCGAGTTCACGAGGGAGGAGTGGGATATGGGATTGATAGAAGCAAGTTTGAAGAAGGACCCGGGGAATGTGTGGAACAAGTATCGGGGGATCTTTGGAGCTGGCAGTGGCATTGCCTGGTCTATGGAGAAGACGTTGAACTATCAGCGTGGCATTAAGCTAGAAGACTTAGAAACGTGCTTGGGAAGGATGGAGAGCCCGGCAATTTTGGAAGCGTAAGAGACTGTATACGAAGGTAGGGAATCTCTTGACGAGGCACTTTAAACAGCTATTTGATAGCAAAACTAAGAACAAGTTTTTATGCGCTCAATTTGAGTAAAATCAAGTCCTTCTTTCAAACCTGCGGGGCCAAATAAGCGGCCTCAAAATGGGTTGATTTTAGCGCCATTTATTGTTCTCACCATATGATGCTGTGGGCAAAGTCAACTTGACCTTATCCCTATCCATGCCAGCTAAAATCAGGCTGAGTCCAGCTGAACCAAACGTGCATACATAAGTGTGATCTACCCACTTTAGTATGACCACATGCAGCAGTGCTATGGACTAAGGTCACTCCCATTGGTCATTTCCATTTCACGGTGTCGGATTTCTGCAAAATCTCGTAGCCTGATTTTAACCCCGCTCGGCTTACTCCGCTTGATACTCATATTTGAGGGCCGAACGCTTCAAAGATTGACCACAGACTTAGTTCAAACCCTCGAAGTCAGTATAAGCAAACTACAGCCGGCAAATTCTCATCTGCTTCGGTCTTTCCTTCATGCTATCATGGCTGGAAGATACAGGGATCCCCGACGTTCAGACGATTTCGAGTACCTGTCAGTACCTCAACCGAACCGCGGCTATCACTCCGACGATGAAGCTCGGCAGAAGAAGCGAACAGTCTTCGTCGATCGCAAAGCACCTGAAGTGTCAGCGGAGGCGAGAAGACCATCCCCTCCGCCGAGATTGAAGCGTACTCCTGCCGCTCCCTACTACAGTCGCGTCCCATCTCCACCTCCCTTGAGGAACGACCATCGCCGGTTCTCGTCGCAGGATGTGCGGCCATCCCGCGCTGTCAGCCCTCCGCCTCCAGCACCATACGCTCGGGCCAGTGACTCTTCATACCCACAATCTCCTGGCAGGAATGATTTATATATAGCTGAACCCGGCCGGGAGAGAGTGTCTAAAACTTCAACAAGACCGGATTCCGGTGCGCCGTTTCCGCAGGCCACGCATCAACAAGAGCAACGTTCATGGCACAAAAGGTCAAGCTCAGCTGGCCGGTCAGTCACAACATTGCCGTCCCTCGCAATATCCGGGCAGTCATTGCCTTCATCCGCGACTGGCACGCTCGGCGACAAAGTCTATCGATACAACGCCCTAGGAGAGTCTGAAATCAGATTGATTAGACTACTTCCGGCGCGCATGTTCAAGATCAAATGCGAAGTGGTCCACGCTCCAATCACAAAGCCACCGGAATACATCGCCATATCATATGCGTGGGGTGATGCAGGGGACACACGACGGCTCGAACTTGAAGGCACAGAGATTTCGGTGTCTGCTAGTTTGCATGGCGCCTTACAAGCTCTCCGACGAAAGAACGAGATAGTCACCGTATGGGTGGACGCGCTCTGCATCGATCAGTACAACAGGGATGAAAGAACGCAACAAGTTCAAATGATGACAAAGATTTACTCGAGGGCAGAGTCGGTAGCTGTCTGGCTTGGTCCAGAAGCAGATCGGAGTTCTGCCGCTACCGACTTTCTCCTGAGATTGACCCAACAGTCGGGGTCACCCGACAAGATCACGAAGCTTCTGTCGTCCAGAAGTAACGAGAAAGACATATCCGCAACTGTCTCTCTCTTTGAAAGGGACTACTGGAAGAGGTTATGGGTTGTACAAGAAGTCTTCAACGCACAATCCGTCACTGTCTATTGCGGAGAGAAAAGCCTTCTATGGGACATCTACAAAGAGGCGTCCCACGTTTTTCAAAGACACAAGGGCGACTTGGACTACTATTTCCCTGGAAACTCTCAGGGTCGTTCATATGCCAGAGCATCACAGAACCACTTCACCTACTCCCAGATTCTGACGTATCAAGGGCCTGGGAGTCTTCCAGACGTTCGAGCTCTGAGACACTACGGAGAGGATTCTCTTCTCGAGGTCATGCGCGTCTGTCGAAGGAAGTTCTGCTCTGATCCAAAGGATAAAGTTTTCGGAATCTTGGGTTTGCTCACGGAAGACGTGCGCAAGGATTTCCCTGTCGATTACGGCCTATCCGTCAAGGAAATCTATACGAATGTCGTGGACTTTCTCATATCAACGACTGGGCGCTTCGATGTAATATGCGAGGCCATTCACTATCCTCCTCATATGAACACTGCAAGCCTACCTTCTTGGGTCCCAGACTGGTCCCACATTCCCGACACTGTGGCTCTAGGCGCTATGGACTTCGAACCACCCTTCTCTGCATCGCAACGCAAAGAGATCAAGTTTTCCTGGAAAGACGATCGCCGAAATAAGATCGAGATTACCGGTCTTGATATTGATACCGTCCGTACGCATGGCATTGCCGTCGGTACACTGTGTACGTTGGCCGACTACCTCATGGCTTTCATCCATTGGAGAGCTCTTCTGCTGGCGACGTACAAGGCCGACGATCTCGAAGCTCAAGACCTTTTTTGCAGAGCGCTTTGCCTCAACCAAGTGCCTCGGAAATGGGCCAATTCATTCGACTGGGTGACCGTATGCTTCCATGTCTTTGCGTCTTTGATCCGAGAGCGGCTGCCGCATCTGCCTCTTGATCAAGAGCTTGAGAAGTACATTGACGCGAAGACTGATATCAAGCCTGACGCCCGACGGAGATTCCTTCAAGAACATTTTGGCTCTCGGATGATGGGTCGATGCTTCTACATCACTGAGGGCGATCGCATTGGCATCGGATCTGGATTCATGGCTGTTGGAGATACTGTCGTCGTCCCACTTGGCTGCTCCACGCCAGTGGTCCTTCGCCCTGAGGGATGTCGCTCAGAGTGTCGCTATGTTGGCGACGCATATTTGCATGGGTACATGTATGGCAGAGCCATAGACCAATGGCGTAATGGAGACAGGAAGGCGTCCAAGTTTGTCCTTCACTAGTGTCGCATCATAGGAAGGTTTAGTTTTCAAGTCATCTGATAGCCAATAGAGGCATTGAGCGGCCAATAAAGAGAGCACTATTCACGATGAAGCACAAAACGCGCAAGCTTTGGGTGACAACTGCCCACAGGGCTCATTGAGTCTAAATACATACATGCTATATGGGCATGTACAGAAGGAAGAATATCTACAAGTAAACAAGCCTATACATGAGTGCCTTTTCACGGAATGTGGCACTGTTGAGTCTCTCGTTCGGGTCAAAAAGTGCCCGAGCAGATCTCGCGATTTTGTTCAGGAGCTTAAGAGCTGGTGACGTCGGAGGTAGAGTACTTGCAGGCGGTCGACGGGCCGCTGGAGATCTCGGTGGGCTCATCACCGGAGTCGTTGCCCTTGAACTCGGTGCAGACCTCGCTGACGCTCTTGGCAACAACGTTGGTGAAGGTAGCAGTGTCACCGTAGTTGGAGTTGATACCTGGAGGAAGAGATGTTAGATGGGGTTTCACAGAAGGCTGGGTGAAGGAGCCAAGAACTTACCAGCAAGGAGCTTTCCAGAGGAGGCGTTGATGTCGTCGAAGATAACGTGGCGCTCGTACATGGTCTTGCAGTTGCCGCAGCTGCGGTAGAGCTTGCCGAAGTCGGAAACAGTGAAGCCAGAGACGGAGAGGGTACCGGCACCGTTGTGCTGGAGGACCTTGTCGGAAGCACCGGTGGCACCACCGCCGGTGATCTTGGTGGTCTCGCCGGCGTCCTGCTTCTTGATGGTGAAGGCATCCTCGCAGACAGCAGACCACCAGACGTTGGTGAGCGTGCAGCCACCGTTGCAGTGAATACCCTCGATCTGGTTGGGTCCGATGATGACGTTGGAGATGGAGGCACCCTTCTCGAGGATGAAGACGGAGTCGGAGTCACCGCCCTCAGCCTGGCCAGTGCAGGAGACACCACGGTCGAACATCTTCATGCCACCATCGAAAGACTCGCCGGCGGCGATGGTCTGAGCGGCCTTGAGAACAGAGGTACCGGAGGCGGCGGGGATGTCACCGCCGGAGGTGCCGTTGCTGGCAGCGGCGATGGCGAAGGAAGCGGTGCCGTTGCCGGGGGCGGAGGTGATGATGGAGCCGGGGGAACGGGTCTTGGAGGGGTGGGTCTTCTTGGGCTTCTTCGCGGACTTGGTCTTGGAGGGGCTGGCCTTCTCAGCGCGAGCGAGCTTGTGGATGAGGTCGAAGTAGCCGTGCTCGGCGCGGGCAAGGTTGTGCTCCTTAGGAGCGGCCTGGGCGGCGGGAGCGGCGGCGATGCCGAGCACCATGGTGGTGAGAGTGAGGGCGACGGAGTACTTCATTTTGATGGTTGGTTGGTTGTTGGATTGGTTGGTAAGGAAGGCGAGATAAGTGAGAGAGGAAAAGGCTTGTCTACTTGAGAGAGCGAAGAAATAGAATCAAGCCTGCTTGAAAGAGTGTAATGAACAATGAAGACCGAAGAGGTGTGAGTTGAAAGTGATGAGAGGGAAAGAAAGACGCTCTTGGCTGGATATCACGTCGTTACTTATATCAAGTGAGCTGCCAGGATGGATGGTATCTTCCCACGTCCATGTCTACCGTAGAGTTACACTACAGTTACCGACGCCAATATTAGATGTGGTCCAGACTAGAACGGGAACTGGTCCAACTCCAGCCAAGGCCAAGAGGCTCCATCTCCTCCGCAGACTACACAGGTATCAATCAACAAGCGACGCGGAGGAAATGAAAGCGTCGATGCAGGTACTGAAGATCGCACTGGAGCCACTAACCCACCGTGTTCCCACAATGTGGGCTCATCCCAAGAGATCCTGTCAGACTCAGCGCCAACTGCCATGCAGCACCGGTAGTAGTGGACGGGCATGAGTTAGGCGTTGGCCGGTGGTGGTGGCATCCCTCCGGTTGTAAGCCCCATCGGAAGACGGACACAATTCCCGGTTCGGGACATGGACTCATCCCAACTTGATTGTTTGCTTGCAGGTCGTTGCCCGAAAGAGAGGTGTGATGGCCGCTCCCGCATCGGAATCTCGACGGGGGACCCCCGTGTCCTGACTAGCCAGTCCCGCCCTTTAATTCGATCTCCTTGGCCCCAAAGCTTGAACACAGACGAATCCCAGGTCTTGAATAAAGTGATGGCCCAATCCGGTTCACGGGCGGGAATCGCCCCTGGGCCCTGCTCAGCCACGCGCCCACACCAACATCGCAACAGCCCCGACTTTCAGTCTGTCAAAACCGTCACTCACTCTCGGTCTGCAGACAACTCTCGCTGTATCCCTGGCTCTTCAATCACTCCCACACACACCACAGGCGGCGCCATCTTGCTGCCCACTCCCCCATGGCGGCTGCCAGGGGCACATCTCAATGTCGCACCACCCCTTGCAGGTCGTTTCGAAACAGACGAGCAGGATGGCCAGGGTCGCCGTCCAGTCAGCCAGGCCAACCACCGCCAACGTCTCTATCGTAAAACTCCACTCTCCCCAGTTTTCCAAAGCAATGCCAAGACTTTCTCAGACGAAAAATCATGATGTCCATATTGCCATCCCGCGTCACTAGTCGCGGCCGCGCGGATTGCGATTCCAAGATGCGTGAGGGAAAGTGCTCAGGGTCTTGGCGGGCCAGATGATGACGGCCGCTGCGGTGACGAGAACGAGGCACCCGAGATTTGCTGCCCGTTGTTTCCTCGCGCGCATACGAGCCTGCAGACCGGCCCCCTTCGTGGCCTCTGGGCGCTCTCGTCACGTCAGTTTAGGCCGGGCGCATCGCTTGTCGGCTTGTTCGGTCCAGTTCAGACGTTTTAAGGTCGCTTCAATGGAGAACACCCTATCCGATTCCTGCTCTGATCGCCGTCCATAATGGCATGGAGAATCTGTCTCAGCAGTCTCCGTATCGAACCGTATAATCGGTAAATCATAAGACTTTGCCAGCACGAAAGTTCGAGAACTAGTGCTCTGAGAGTTATAGATCATCGCATATACGCCAAGGATAGCCTGGTTGGGAACAGCCGCAAGTTGATACCGGTGATGCAGCCGCATATATTTGGCCCCTATTATGGGGTGGTATGAGGGAGGATCTGCCGCGGTGAGGCTTTGCACTGGCCATCGGAGGCGGCCTCGAAACCCATGGTGAAAATTTCGAACGCCACGATTACCATGGAAAATGTTGTTTTCCCGTCTGCGCGCTGCTGTCATCCGTTGGTCTGTCTCGTCTTCTGCCTGCCGGTGTGGCCGGGGCTCGTCGCCCACTCTTCCGGAGGCCGGGCCTCTTCGTGAGCAGAGGGTCATTTACAGGAGACCGGACACGTCCCGGCCGCTTTTCTCACAAGGTGGGGTCGGTCCAATCCTGTACTAGATGTTGATGATGTCTTAAGGTACGATTACAGTCGTAACTATGTCTTTCTGTTGAAACTGAGCTTGGCTTCCCGTATCGCATGTCGGAGGTAGAGAATTAAGGTAGAGGTGCTTGTGCTCTCCCCCCAATGCAACGTCAGCGTCCATGGTCGTGTTCGGCTTGTGTACGAAATGACTTCGTCTGATGTTTTGATTCGTGGAACATCGGATCGTACATGCGATGCTGATCACCTGGTGGCCTGGCCGTTGTCGATTTGTCTTGGACATATGAGTGTCAATGCCGCTTTTCAGATTTTCAGGACGATGTCGCCACGGCTCAGCTCACATCGCCCCCAATATGTTTCCTACTAAGAGCCGCGGCAGACTTTGAGACGGAGTCGATATGCTTGAAGCTTCTCCGCGGTCTACTTCCGTTAACCTCATCACTAGCGCTGGAGTTGGCTTCATTGTTGACCCAGAATCAGGAGGCCTGCAACGACAGTGGGCAGCGTCTCATCCCTTAGCTCCAGATGTATTGCGATCATCCCTCTCTCCCGTGCCCCTGGGTCCCAATCGTGAATGTCGCATCATCCGCCCGAACGCTGCTAAAATGACGGAAATAGATCGCTATGGGAACCGATGTAGCTCTCTGATTGGCGAATGATCTTGGCGCATCTGCTCAGCGGCTCTTTTGAGGATGCACGTCGCCATTGTCCATCGGTCTCAACCTTCCCGATCTGTCCGCTGTCTGCCCGAACTTTGCTTTTGTCAGCTATCGCCTGGCAGCATGCGACGAACACCCAAAAAGCTTGGGCAGCAGAACGAATTCTTGTCGCACCGGAGTCTCAAACAAAGCCAAGTTTGCAGGTGTGCGCGTTCGCGCCTCCAGCCTGCTTGCTGATATTGACGTGTCTTGGCGCCGAGCCTTGGAAGCAAACGCTCAAGAAAGGGGGCAGAGGATTATGGTGTTGGCCGTGTTGGCGACCGCTGCGTAGCCCCCGAAGCACAGGGCCGTTTGTTTTCAGTGTGATTGACTCAAGCTCTTCCTTCTTCCCGAAACTCTGCTAGTAATGTCATAGCTGCCAATAATTGCACTCTGGCCAAGGTCGGGTTCGTGCGACTCAGCATCGAAACGATGCAAAAACTCAATTCAAGCCGTTTGCTGCGAAAGACACGTGGTATTTGAGGTAGAGTTCAATCATAAATTCAACGCCGTCCGTTGTCTACGAAGCCCCTGTTTGCTCAATTGATCGTAGTACTACAGCAATTGAACCAGCCCACGACGGCCCAATCATATATTTGCGTAGATCTGCGTACAGCAAAGCGAATCGATGGAGAATATTTCTCCTTCGTTTGTCTTTTACAGAGCACGTTTTGACTTTACGGAAAATTGGAGATCGTCGGGCGGTGGGATATCTCCCGGCTATGCGACACAACCAGCCCCATCGAGTACTATTTTCTCGCACTCAAGGACCCGTTCATCAGATGCCTTGGCAAGGGGTTTGTCTGATAAATCATGAGGATGCAGTTGCGGATAGACGCAGAATTCTAGACCTCTGTACGGATGCTCCTGGCATCCATGGTACGGCATCCGATGAACTGGGGGAAATGAGCAGGACCGGTCCCGGCGCAAATTTGACTTACGCGGTTTCGCTGTCCGCGTCATCAACGTCACGCCGTAACCGGTTGTCGAGTTGCTGCAGCCCCGGAACATCCGATAAGAGATATTGTCTGTAGTTTGCGGCTTTCTTCTTTGAATGAAGTGATGCAGCTGCGATATCCCTTCGATCGGGTCCAAATCCTGTCAGTATTGAGAATAGGAGACGTAAGTCGTCCCTCTCAAACGCTGCTCTCTTTTCTTCCCAGAGAGTGATGTATACAATGTTGAGCTCCTATTAGCATTGATTTGCTCACCCAATACTTTCGGTGTTTTGACGCCATGATGACTGAATATTCGAGGTCGGCCGCCAGTAGACTCACATCAGCCCAAAGGAATTCTTTTCTTCCCACGCCTTCTCGAGAGAATGAAACCCCACAAACAGCCGTATCGATTGAAAGTGAATACTAAATACGTAGTAGGTCTTCGTAGGCGGGATAGATGCTTCAAATTCCATTTAGTATCAAGTCTTTGCTTCGAGGAGCAAGAGGCGCCTTGGCAAATCGATAATGCCTGTTGGTCTTGCCCTCTCCTGATGCAGGCCTTCCGAATGCGTAAACATTCAAATCCCATCATGTTCCATTTTGCAGTTGATGGTATCTTGAATTGAAGTCGCCAGCCTTGGCGAATGCTGCGTCAGCAGACGTCTTAGCGATGCCGTGCCGGCTAGGACGGCACATTTGAGCCACTTGGTGGGCTTCAACTCAAAGATAAGCTTAACACAAGATTTTCTGCCCAGCTATGGTGTGCATCTTGACAGATGAACGATCTTGTGCCGTTTATCCAGGTTCAGTCGGCTCATCGGCATCTTCGCTACCACTTCTCCACATGATGCATACCAGGCCCAGCGCCAATTCCGAGGCCACCGCGATGCTCTTTTGCCAAGCCCTAAGAAGTCTGAGCTCAAATACTATTTCTCTCACGCGACGAACAATAAAAAGCTTTCGCAGATATTCTGGTAAGCTCGTATGCAAACGTGGGATTATCATGATCGCTGCGAGTAGGACATTGGTGACAAGAACAAGAGTAATTCGGAGTAAATGTTGCATCAGACGTGACAAATTCTATTGTTATTGTTTGCCCTGAACATTGACTGCGCGTTGCTGTCGCTCTCCGATTACCAAAGGTGCCCCCTCTTTCCATGCATGCCATGCCCGCATTCATGTCACTCCTACATCCCAGCTCATCGCCTGCCTTCCTTGATGATGCTCTCAACCACGTCCAACTTGGTCATCTTCTTTAGCATGCCCTCAAAGAGTCCCGGCGGCAGCATTGATGCCACCCGAGACAATAGTGCACTCTCACCTCTCCAGATGACTCTCGGTGGATTCTTCACCAATAACGCTGAAGAAACCTCCGACGCCCACTGATCCGGCGAGATGCCTCTGACTCGGAGTTCATCTTGGCTCATAGCCCGCTCCACGATCTCACGGGCAGGCTCGTAAATTGAGCCATTTGGCAGGCGTTCACCTGTGGTGTTGAACTTGTTGTTCGAGATCAGGTTTGTTTTCACACCAGCTGTCTTGAGCTCCACGACGTGAATCCCGAAAGGTGCCAGCTCGAGACGCATGGTGTCGGAGAGTGAAGCAAAGGCCGCCTTTGAAGAGTTGTAGATGCCTTGGAACGGTATCGCAGTGACTGATCCCACCGATGTGTGGTTCACAATCATCACCTGAGCTAGATGCCCATCCTCAGACGCGGCTGCGGCTGATTTGAGCAGGAGAGGCAGAAAAGCCTGGGTGACAGCCACTTGGGACCAGACGTTGACGTTGAACATTTCTTTCGCCGCATCTAAAGAGGCGTCTGAAATGGGCATCGTGTAGCTTCCAGCAGCGTTATTGACAAGCATGTCCAAGCCTTTTCCATCGGGCAAGGAGGAGGTAACAGAAGAGACAGCTGAGACGATGGACGACGTTGATGTAATGTCGAGAGCAACAGTTTCGATTCCCAGCTTCTCTAGCGGCATCATCTTGGACGGATCACGCGCTGTGGCGTAGACGTGATGCCCTGCGTTGTGGAAGGCAATTGCTAGGGCCGCACCCGTTCCGCCCGGTGTGCAGCCCGTGATCAAGATTCTGAGTTGCCGTGGAGCAGACATGTTGAAATTGTAACCGAAAAGTAGTCAGATAATATTGTTTGTCGACGGCGGTAATTGGCAAATCAGATGAGGTGTGTCTTTTATGAAGTTGGCCCACAAGGAAGCGTCGAAATGCTTGTTCAAGAACCAAGAGGATGATGGCAAAGATTACAAGCGCAGCCAAGAATCGGAATTTTGGTTATTTTTCGGGCTATTTATACCTTGGAAGGCTTGTAGGCTTCCAGTGTCCTACGTTCGTGTCGCTATCGTGCGCATGCGGATTTGCGGAGCGGACCGGCGGACCGGCGGGCTTAAGTGGGTCCTCACCGGCGCCGCTCACCAAAAATCAGGCCGCTTCCGACCAAGTCCCATTCAGGGACGCATTCTCCGCCACGGTTCCGCTCGGAGTCCGCTGCTAGAGAATTAGGCAGCCCCCGTGTTGTACGAGCCTCGTTCGGCAAGGTCACATGCAATAGCAGCAATCTCAAGTTGATCTTGATTGAGAACGCAAAATCAGTTTTCGGTCGTCTTAGAGGTCCTGGGCACATTACCTTTCAAAGCCGCTACGGCACCAAAGCCTCTAGAGAAATGTGCGAGTACTCGAATAGCAGTCTCAACGCCATCTGCAAGTCTCTTTTGTGTCTCCTGCGACACTCCATCATGTGTGCCTTCTGCATGTGCTGATGAACCAAAGTGGGAAATCATCATGAGGGTGTATCCTGCAAGCAAACCAGAGCAGAAGCAAGGAGTGACTAATCGAAGTTGAGCGAGAAGTCTAGGGATTTAATATGCGTGACTTACGAGCAGATCCTGAATTAAGCAGCTGATTCAAACCATTCACAATATTTGATGCAGACTGTTGGCATACAGCTTTAGACTGAGCCGCAGAGAAAGGGAATATCCTGGCTGCTTTTGCACTATCCAACGATGTCGCACCCTCCAAAGCGCCATCAGAAGTAGACAATCGAGAGCGATGGTTGGTGTCGAAACGACTTAGGATACGTAGGTTATCCATCATGGCCCGATATCTATGCAGGTTGATGCGGGCGCTGTGGTAGGTCAGCATTTTGTCGTAATCTAGAAGCAGCAATCGAACCTGTTTAATCGGATGCGGGCTGTGGTGCGGAAACAATCAGCCAGTCTTGACTCGGAACCTTCTACTCTGGGTGTTCGATGGTCTCCATCTTGTCCGCTGCTGTCATGCAGCAGATGCACAATGACATCGTCCATGATACGGATGTTATCGTGTAAGGATTGTGCCGCTGTCTCAGAGTTGAATCCTTTCACCAAGGCAACAAGCAAGAGTGTTGCAGCAACTAGCGTTTCTTCGGCGCGTATTGTCTGCTCCCAGATCTATCTCAATCAGCTATAACGTCAAAGACTACCATACGTAATGAACATTGAAAGCTCACCTTTGAGCTCCCGGCAACAGTTGGATATGGTATAGTGACTTTACTAATATCGATTGTGTCTTCGGGAGACTGATTCAAATCAGCATATGGTGAGACGCCAGCTCTTTCTTCAAGTTCCTTCATCTCACCTTGCAATTAAAAATGGATGAATTGCATATGCACATATACTGTGTGGTTTACCGTCAGATGTGCGGCCTTCAGCGAGGACTTTGGCGACTCACTGTCATCCACCAAGCTCTTCGAAGGCTTTCCTCAAAACGCACTTCTAGTCTCGAAGCTGTTGTATTTGAAGACAGTTCTCTCAAAAAGCCAAAAGCCTTCCGAACATAAGACGTCATTTCTTCAATGTCTCCTCTGCACAGATAGTGGTAGAGACTCAGCACGCAACATGCCAGTGGTCTCTCAAGTTCTCCGGGTACGTTTGGATGAAACCTTGACGCGGAGAAGGCATGAGTCTCCGAGGCTTTTATGACCTCCTAGCTTGTGATCGCGTGCAGTGCATGTTGAGAAAGAGATGTACTCCTCTCAAGATTGTCTTCGCCTGTTACTTCAGGATAACTGTGATGACCGCGCAGTTGTGGTACGTGAATGAGGATTGATAGAATAGTCAAGATTACCGGAGAAGAAGGCGAGTATGTGTTGGTCGGTGGCGCTGAGTCTGAGACATTATCCATCATGCTGTCAACCGGTGGTGGCAGTATTGGAAAGGCTGGGTGAAGAAATCTGTAGTATGATCGCAGACTGAGATAATATCATTCAAACAGTCAGTGTCCAGCTCAATTACGTGAGCCAAGGGGCAAAAAAATCGTCAAGTGAGGCAAACATACACATCATTATCGGAGGTATAGGCCCCAACAAGGCGTTGGAGGGGCGAGACGACGGTCGCCGGTGGACTTTCATAGCCAGCGCGCGGATAAGTAGGAATACTAAAGATATCTGCAAAGAACTCGTTTAGATCTTCCTCTGTGTCGCCGTGGAAAATGTTGTTAAACTGCAATGCATCGAAATCATCATTGAAGAGAGGAGGGAGTCCAATGACTGTGTCTAGGTTGAGATCCCTCGCGACAGCCACCGCGCTCTCTGTAAGATAATTATGTGCTACGGTTTGATGAGCCATAACAGAGCCTCTAGTGTTCAAGGCGGATGACTCCTGGCGAAGATCTTCATGGCGACTCTTTGCCGGCCGCAAGCCTCGAAGGCTAGGAAGGAAGGTGCACGAGTCGCCCTTCCGGAGACACTGAGTCGTTCTTAACTCAGAGTAATATTCATGTACATACGGGAGGAGTCTACTCACCCGGGTGCATGGGCGATCGCCACTACATCGTACGCGAGATGCTCTGCTTGAAGGGTTTTAGAGGAGGCCCTTAACGTCTACGAAGTGGGAAAGGGCGGGCGAACCATGAGGTACAAGCAGACTTCGCGGGTGGAGTCGCAAACTTCCGAGTCCCTGGCTTTCTACCGGTCATCCTCGCGTCAGTTTTTTGTCAGCTTCACCGTGGAGAGACATGAAGTCAGTGCCTGCTTGGTGAGGGCAGAGACGATTAATTCCAATCTCGGGATTTGGAATGGAGAATTTCAGCTGGAGGCCGAGGTTTAAATCCCGAACATTGGAGACGTCATAGCGTCACAGTGGTTCTTCAGGTATTCCTAGTGTCATGACTCGTCATTCTCGCAGCAAAAGGCAAGCAATTTTTGAACACCGTCCTTTTGGAAACACCGAAGTCTCCAACACCTCACCAACAACGCACATATCCCCATGGAGATGCAGACAGACAGACCACACATTTGTACATTTTGCAGCAGGGGGTTTCGAAAGCCCGAACATCTTCAACGACATATACGGATTCGTAAGTAGCACCTGCACAAGTAACCGCAATTATTACATATCTAATGCTGCCTCTGATAAAGACACCATGCTAAATCTGTGATTGTTTAGATACGAAGGAGAAGCCATATGCTTGTGAATGTGGTTCATCTTTCGCTAGGAGAGACTTGCTACAGCGTCACAAGCGACTTCATCACAAGTCAAATAGCGATCTTTCCTACCAGGAAGATCATGTTCCATCGCTGAGTCGTGTCAACAACTCAACATCAGAGGGAACACTGCGAAAGTCTGCTTCCAGAAACCATGAGACATTACCGTTGCCCCCAGAATATTATAGCCAGCGTAGGTATCAAGTCTTAGATAAACTGTTGGTCAGTAACTGAGTCCGATATCAGGGCCAGCTTTCCTACACTCGGCACGAAGCAAACATATTCTTCATGATTTCGAGGACTTCTTTCGTAATAGTGGTCTATTTCGAATTGCTGGTGACCTCGTCTCAAACAATAATAGTCAAGCTAGAATAGAAGACCTGGCTCACGTCCCAACCCAAACGGTGCCCCCGCCCGATAGCCTAAACTTGGCTGGGCAAATCACAGACCTCAACACGGAATCAAGAGACGACGATCGTAAGTCTTTCTCCGCAATTGTTTTACCTTCCTTTGAGTCCAGATACTCTGACAATGCACACACTGCCAGCCCGTGAGACTCCCGAAGCATTATGGGAAGAATACCTAAAACACAAGCCGAGCTTTGCCATCCCATCTACTCAAACGCGCACTCGATACTATAAGTCTTTCATGAAAAATGGGAGAATTGCCTTAGTACATAGCAGTGTCGACCCCGAAACGCTGCACATCGGTTTTCAGACGGCGATGCTTGCACTTGGAGCGCTTTATCTATTCGAAACCGACAGTGGGGAGATGCTCTATGAAGCCAGCAGATCCTTCACACGTGATTCTATTGCAATCAGTCGTAGAGTAACAAACCACTCCGGTCTATCGTGAGTAATATTTGAGAACTCTCTGCATCTTTACCTTTACGAGCACATAGTCTAATATTTCGGAAGAATTGAGCTCCAGCTTGCAAGCACATTTCTGTTACTATCAGAATACGTCAAACTAGCTCAACCGAGTAACTTAGTACGAGAGCTACGTTTTCTCGATTGCAAACTGAGCTATTGGTTCCACCTCAGCATTGCCTTGGCCGTGGTGCCTTTGGAGACCGAGTTGCAACAGTACGTCACGACCGAGATGGCCCAGCGCAGCTTTGCGTTTGCGTTTTGCGCGGAGCAATCCATAGTTATCTCTCGGAGTCTCCGATGCCGTCTTTTTCGGCTAGTCATCAACTCCAACTGCCATGTCAGCGAAGCCTTTGGAATGGCCTGGAACACGATTCTATTACTCACACGGAGGAAAATACAGCTGTGGTGGTATACGAAAAGCTGTTCCGCCATGAGGATGAACTTGATGAGACAAATTCGAGACGTAACCATGTTCCCCAACTTGCCACGGAAGGGGTGTGGGTTTTGCTGGCACTTCACCTGCAGCGTTTGAAGTTCACACGAGAGGCTGCTCACCTTCAACCTTTTGAAACCCTGGCCAGGTTAGAGACTGAACAACTTGAGTAAGCCTACTTCAGAAGTATACGATGGACACCGAATGCAACTACTGACTAAACGCAGTAAAGTGACGTTGCTTCTTATCAAACAGTGCGATGCCGCAACAGACTTGTCTTCGAGGGATGTTGCAGACCAGAGATTGCACAACGACTGCAGGAGTCTCTTGCGTCTCATTTATCCTCGAAGGTTGTTAGAAAGCTCAGGTTCTATATCCTTGGCGCTAAATCTCTTGGATCCCACAGGGATTGCGTCCAAGTTGATGAACCTGCCTTCCGAAATACACCTTTCCTCCGCACTTACACTTCCAGCCATCGAGGAATATGTTGGGCTCATGGAGGAGCCCGCAAACAGTGGTGTTTCATTCTTTGTGCGTATGTCTGCCAGTACGTGGGGATTTGAGATGGCTCTGTCAGTCTTTTATTCCGCCATTCTTGTCACGAAATGGCTGTCACATTTAATAAGCCGCCAAATAAGGAGTCAAGGTCAGTTTCCACGGTGCATTCCCTGTATAGTATGACTGACAGAGTCAAGCTGAGCGGGAGCTTCTTGAGAGGGTTGAGACGCTTGTCACGATGATGTTATCATCCCTGGGCGATCTCCGCGCATCATCTTCTCGAGAAGACATGGATTCTCTTTCTCACTCAATCTTGACATTCTGGTCTCGCGTGCTACAAAAACTCGAGAATAAGCCTTTTTCACAGGCGCTGGGGAGATCTCTCGAGCTTCTGACCCGAGATGTTGGTGATACAGGGCCAAGGGTTTGATGAGGAAATCTGCGGGCGGAATGGAAGTTTGCGCTCTGCCAACTTCCAGACTTACCAGGAAAATAGCGTTGGCAAAAAATGCGGCCAAGTTGAAATCTAAACCGCGATATTGATTATCAAACCCAGAGACGAGGCACGTAATTGACCCCGTGCTCAGGCAGTAAAACGTCCATGAGAGCTGCCGTATGTCTTCCCGCTATTAGGAGATTAATTCACCATGCAGTTCTACTTATTAGAATTAGATTCATGCAAACTCTCAGTCGCCGTATGTCACTTACTTTCGGGCGCTCGAACAACCAGCAAATTTGCGGTGAGCTACTCTGTCGGGCGGAGACTTTTCCCTGGCGTCTCCAAAATCTCCAAAGTTCAATCGGGGTCCAATTGAGTAAATCCCGAAATAGTGGGGTCACGGTGGCATCGCCGCGAGCATCACGTCACTGGGCACCGCTGTCCGGCTTTCCATCTTCTGTAGTCCTTTTGTGTCTCTGCTTTTCTCTCTTGTATTTATATGGAGGAGACGCGTAGTTCACGTTACAGATTTCAGCATATATTTCAGCATCCCATACCATTGGCTCCGCTTGCCACCATACAGTATGTAGCCTGAGCTTCATCAAGAGAGGTATCGCTTTGCAGGTGAGTTCAGTAACTCTTGTCTTCAGATCTACTTAAATTGCCGGATTTCCCATTGTTTTCTGACAGCGTGGCGAGTTGTTAGACCGAGTTGTTAGACAGGCGCTCTAGTCTATAGTTAGGCACGAACAAAGCAGTTATGGCATCCCCCAAGTTCAACAACCCGCCCGGTGCCGCACAAAAGCACAGTGATCTTGGGCACTACTCCCAGTCTGTCGATCTTGGTAACGGCATCATCAAGTGTTCGGGGCAAGGAGGCTGGAATCCTGACTCCGCCGCCCTCGACGCGAACGACAGCAAGAAGCAAGTTGCGCTGGCCATAGCGAATGTCGACATCGTCCTCAAAGCAGCAGGTCTTCGCGGGTGGGAGGATGTCTACTCGCTTCGTTCGTATCACTGCGACATTCGCACTTCATGGGAGCAGACGGTTGAGGCCCTTAAGAAGCGCATTCCCAACCACCGACCAATTTGGACAGCGGTTGCTGTTCCGCATCTCGCTTTTCCGGCAATGCTGATCGAACTGGAGGTCGAGGCTAGGCGCCAGGAGTAGGAACGGTAGACATGTACTGAAGGGGCTCTAAGTCGCCATCATAGGCCTTGTTAGACCGTCTTTCACACCTCAACCTTCGATAGGCTCTTCAATCTAATGGATTGTTCATCGATTCGATTCGGTTCGTTAGGGTTCATATCGGTGTTCAAAATGCCTCGCGGATGCAACAATGGGCTACTGGCATGCTATCAAAGATTGTCACTATATGGAAGATAAGGATTATGATGATGTATGGTTTCCTTCTTTAGGCGTGGAGGACTCGGCCTTCGGCGACGGCTGGGGATTCTTGACGTGTTTTGGGAAGTCTAACTGCGCATACCAGAATCGTCAGCATCATCTTCAACCATACTCGAATCGAAGGGATTTACTTACCAAATGGACTGTAGTGGTGTTTGAATTGATCGTTCAGATGTGGAAGGTACTTCTCATGGAATTTGCTGTCTGGTCTGCGGTAGGTCGTGCCTGTAGGCAAAGACACAGCCCAAAGGCATCTCTACCCCTAGGCCTGGACTTACCTCGTGACGGAAGTCCTGCGAAGTGTTGAAGCCAACCATTTGACACTTGAGAGTCAGTTTCCTAACGCAAATCTCCGTGTACGATGATTAAAGGCGTTATCGGAAACATGATTCTCAAAGATGACATTGATGGGTAGCTATAGAGGATGCGTAGTGAGGAGAGGCAGGACTGGAAAAACGCCAAGAGATTTCTAGACTTTATATGAATTGTTAGTGAAGGATGTACGTACCTATCATTGACAGATTTTCGGGGACGTGTAGTATGGCAGTCACGGTGCGCATCCTTGAGTGGGCTGTCACTGGCGACCCTCTCCCCCTGAAACCAGTCCTAGGGCACCAGGCATCTACTTTGATGTTTTCCAGCCCTCGTCACCCAGACGCAAATCCATTGTCATACACATAGCTTGCTCCTCATTCAGCTAAAACATCGATCTACATTGTTCGTCTCATCTTGTGGTCTTACCATTTAGTGCATAACATGATGATGTATGGCATAAATTGAAGCTTCTTTTGCAAGCTCGCGCAGAGGCAGAGCACAGAGCCTGGGATACACTGGATCAGTACGAACAACGCACCTTCGTGCCTGGCCCGCAGCCATGGGCCAACAGCATCCATGTCAGAAAGGCTTTCAAGGAGTCATCCCGAGGGCATCGGAACTTCGGTTGCCCAAGCTTCGGTTTGAATGACACATTAGGTAGCTCTACATCATAGAACATTTGAACCTCGTCACCCCAGTACCAATGCCCCTTCAATAACGTGGATGTTGAGGCGGGCCACGGATTCATGGGCGGCATCCCGGTAGATCCAAGAACGTCCCCGAGACGAACACGATCACCTTATGGCTCTCTGTGGGGTTTCATATCTAAAAAGGTTGACTCTCTCACTGGTCGCACGGGTCACAGGCGGTTCGGCCTTCTGGACATTCGGAACATCTTGTCACGTTTTCGGGATTGTCGCCCATCAAGTAGATCTGGGAACATGACCCGAACCAAGAGTTGAATGATCGGGGTGCCATCGACACGAGTTGACCGGATCGTCTGATCCTTCTTACTCGCATCTTTCTTCCAGCCTCTTCTAGGTTCGCCCGGGACGCTGATAGGACAAGCTGGGACGGGGTTGGGCCGTAAAAGTATGGAAATCTTCCCCTACTAGCGTCTGCAGCCTGGTCCAGCTCGGCTTTCTTTCATCAATTGATATCATCGTGGCAGTGGCAGAAGACATCTTAGGTATTTTAGTTTATATGAAGGGCTCCGTGGCATATTGATATTCATTGGTCTTCGCAAGATTGAGAAAATACAATGACCTCGTGTGTTTTGGTGAGTTTTCATGACCATGAGATCTCGAACAATATCTCTGCCATACCGACAGGTACATGGTTTCGATGCAATGGATCCTAATGAGTGCAGGCTAGCATGGCTGGGCTAATTCCGTAGGCGCGACGCCTAACTCGTCACCCACAAAAGCCCCCGAAGCTCAATGGTAATTTCGTCGTCTTCTGCGACGAAGAGTACTGCACTATAGCCACGCAAATATTCTCCATATCCATGGCTTTTCCATCAAAGAGGGGTCACTGGTGGTGGGTGTATCAGAACTCTCGTCAACTGGAGACGACCCCGAGATACGAATACGCTTCCTGACCTGGCCAAGAGACAGTACTGGTACCGGCGCACCGAGAGAGGCCGTCAAAAGCTAAGAATTAGCGCTATTACAAGTTCGTCATCTACACCAAAATGGCCTGGGTTATCCTGTTGACCATGATCACACAGTGAAGACTTCTGCTTTCAAATCCATCAATGGCGGCGGCAGGTTGACTAGGCCTTTCGTGTGTAGTTTTACTGCTCTAGTTCCTTCAATCATGTTTAGTGGGTGTTCTGGACGCCTTTTACCAGAAGATGGTGAAGTCACGAACAGACTCAAGCGTCTGTGCTCGCGACAGTAGCCTCTTCAGATGGTAAACACCCCAAATGGGACGTTGTCCGAACTTCAGACGCGCTTGTAGAGAAGGCCCACCTGTCACGCGAACCACGTTGTTTTGGTTCATCAGTTCCACCCCGTCCATAGTAAATTTTCAGTAGCCCTGCTCGGTAAGAGTTGACGCCTCAGCAATGGGCCAGTCTCTAGTACACCTGGGTCGTAGCACCCATAGCATGCCTTTCACTTCTAAGATCGTCGTACATCTGCTTCCAATTTACCCGTGAACCAAAAGATGAGAACTCGAACGAGCAATGCTATCTCTCCAAGCACGTACAGTTTCCACGGTCGCATATTCTGCCATTGTCGCCTTTAGTCCCGCCGCACATTGAAGCTCCAGCTCGGAAAGCACGCAGGAGCCTGAACTTTGGAGCTCCAGGGATCAGAAATCTTAGACGGCACCTACTTTGGCGTAGTCACACACGGCTCGTCCCGAACTTTACGACCGGTTCGTAGTTCGGTGTTGTCCCCGAATACGCCACGTTTATTAGTCTGTAACCGGGCTATCGGTCCACTGTCCAGCCGCTACTTCAAGAATACAGGGCTCTCGCATATCACCCTACAGAATTAAGGAGTCCATATTTGTGTCAAAAGAGTTTAGTCGCCAAGAAAAGAGATGTTTGATCTGTCCGAGATTCATTTGTCCGGGAACTCTTGTCGATGCGTTGTCATTTGATAACGCACAGGGGCAGCAACGCCTGATTCCGGGTCTAGATCCCTCATGTTGGCACGCAAATCGTCATCCGTTTGTCTTGCTTGAGTGAGGTGAGAATCACTTTGTTAATTTTCCGTTTAGCAAACACAGCTTATGGTATAGTTCAGTGGTACTCGCCGGAGTCACTGACTGGAAGCCTCACTCTATTTACCGCCAGAAGTTGGAGGGTCAAGACGCTATTACCAGGTCAATTACTGGTGGAAAGATGCAGCGTTTGTCGATACCATTCACGGCCCACTAAATGCGAATGGATCTGGGTGGATGATTCAAGTGTTGGTCATGGTGAACGCCGAGCCCAAACAGGGGTTACCGGCAAGCAGCCGCTTGGCAGGCGAAAACATCCCGCTGAGACTAGAGCGGGCGCTTGAAGGGCCTTTTACCATAGGCAAGCTACCAATGTAATGCTCGCGGCTTCTTTCGATGGTCCGCGTGGAAGGAGCTCTATCAACGGTGCCGAATGGGGTACCATGAGAGCTTAAAACTGATTGAGGTTGTCAAGGACTTACCAGCAGATGACGGAGGTCATCCTGATTTGCTGACGTGAATACGTTTAGCGAGACTGAGGCAGTCCACATAGGCATGGCCCAACCACCCCTCCGATTCTTGTAGAACAAAACCTTTAAAGGTTGTCCACGTAGACAACCAAAGAGTCGGGACTCAACTACCATGATCAGACGATCTTTGAGAAATGATCCTGATCCTGTTCTATGCGCCGGCGGGAAGCCTAGAACACGAAGTGACTAGGGGGCGAAGAGTTTCAGGGGGAGTCCCCGTGCTACCCCACAGACAGCGGCCTCGAAAATGCTGGTGGCCTGGTCAGCCTTTAGATAGACAAATCTCGTCGCTGACCTACACACCAATGGGATTGGAGCAAGCTGTACTCTGGGCTGATTGTATTGGACCAGGACTTGAGCCATGCACCCAATCTATCTCGCGCACATCAGGGTCATCGAGCGAGGGCGATTGATGAAAATGGCAGTTCGTGGGTTCCCTTTAGACAATATTGCGAGATCTAGATGGGTCAAGGGGGCTCAAACTGTCAAATTAACTCTTAGAGTTAAAGCTGTTGGCCTTCATGGACGATGTATTTAAACAGCACCGCATCCGTCCGTCTAGAAGCTCACGATCAAGTCAGCTCGACATCAGCTTCCAGACACTCTTTGTTTACCATTCCATTCTTTGATTCTACCATTCACTCATTCGACTTGAAGTCGCTTCATTCTTTACACTTCACCTCCAACCAACCATCAAAATGAAGACCACCGTCGTTCTTTCCGCCCTTCTCGGCCTCTCCTCCGCTCACTACACCTTCGACAAGCTCCTTGTCAACGGTGCTCAGCAGGGTGGTGACAACACCTACATCCGCAAGCACCAGAACACCTACATGCCCACCAAGTTCAAGAACATCCCCTCCGGATCCATCGCCCCCACCGATGCCGATTTCACCTGTAACAAGGGATCCACCGGCGCCGCCTCCGTCATGAAGGTCAAGGCCGGCGACAAGGTCGGCCTTAAGCAGGCCTTCGGCGGCACCGGCATGCTCCACCCCGGCCCTACCCAGGTCTACATGAGCCCCGTCACAGACGCCAAGACCGACAAGGGCAGCCAGTGGTACAAGGTCAGCCAGTCCCTGCTCTGCAAGGCCGGCGACGCCGCCTCCCTCCGCACCACCGCCTGGTGCAGCTACGGCGAGGACAACGTCAACTTCGTCGTTCCCTCCACCATCCCCAACGGACAGTACGTCGTCCGCGGCGAACACATTGGTCTCCACGGTGCCCACGACGGCCAGGCTGAGTTCTACTACGCGTGCGCCCAGCTCGAGGTCACCGGCAACTCCGCCACCAGCATGCCCGGCACTGGCGTCTCCATCCCTGGTGTCTACAAGCAGGCCGATCCCGCCGTCAACTTCAGCCTTTGGGGCTCTTCTACCTCCTACAACGTCATCCCCGGCCCTGATGTCATCCCCGGTGGTACCACCCGTGGCAGCGCCAACGGATCCAGCGGCGACAAGATTGCCACCGTTGCTGGCAGCAGCAACGCTGCTTCTGCCGGCACCGCCACCACTGCCAAGGCTGCTGCAGCCGCTGCCACTCCTGATTGCTAAATGTTCATAGCAGTCAATCGTGCTTGATATCAGCGAGCGTCGCTGACGGGGAAGATTGGTGTTGGGGGTTGTCTCGGTGGATGAGCAAGACGGTTTTCTTCAAATGTACATAGTTCGCTGCTGGAATTAGCGGATGCAAATAGTATTCGAATTGACTTCGTCTCTCAAAATTCATGCCTTTGGCTTGTGTCAATGACTAAAAGAATACAATTCAATACCACATCTGCGACTGCCTAATGGTGAGATGAAATAACGAATGCGATACCATCATGCGTTTTGATTTCTTCTGAGGAGGTCTAGCATCTGGCTCGATATGAAGTGAAAATTCTCATGTTCGACTTAGAAAAGGAGAATGCCAAGCTTCCCAGTCTCTGCCTGAATTACAACCTTAATTTTCCATTTCTTTGCCTACCACATACCTCACCCCCCGATAGTCCTCATCCGCCGGGGACTGAAGCAGATGAGTGACAGTTGGCGGGGTCTGTATCCTAAAGGTGAAGCCTTGGCCTGCAGGCACTACGGGTAATGAGGTCTTGACAGGCGACGAGATAGATTTTGGCTTCGGGTCCGGTGAAGGCATTCGGAAATCGAACTCTTCCACTTTCACCATTGCCAACTTCGCACGTTTCGGCGTATTGGAGTCTTCGATGCTGGGGAGCACAACGTCTGATTGCGCGACGACGGTCTCCTGAGCTGGCTCAGCTGCATTCGGCGGCTCAGGTGATGAGCTTTTGCGCTTTGTGGGTGTCGCAGATGCCTCTGGCGTATTGGATGCCTCCTCAGCTGGTTCAGCTGCGTTCGCCAGGTCGGGTGTTGGACTCCTGCTCTTCGTGGGTGTCGTGGGCATCTCAAAGTAGTGTGGTACTTCGGCTTCGGGCGTGGTCGCCACCCTCTCGTTGTCCACCTCTCGCCAATCGATCTCGTCAATGTCTGCTGCGACTAAGGCCATAGGCACACTTGACTCCGACATGTTGATGACAGCAGCGACGAGCTGGATCTTCCGGTCCACCGCGAATCCACTCAAAGTGAGTCTTCCTGTTGAGGGATCTCTCATCATCCAAGCGAACACCTGCTTCGGGAGGTTCATGTGATAGCAGACATCCTGTCGAGCCGGATCACGCGGAACGTACAACTTTTCGTTGTCTGCCCAGAAGATGCCATCACTTTTCTCGATCTCGGAGTAGTGGGTCTGTCCGTCTTGGAGAATGGACAGTTGCCGACAGATACCATCTGTCTCGTACGTTTCCAAGTTTGTGAGATCTTGGTACATCTTTCGCTTATCCGCGGACCAGCGTGGGCTACGGCAATGCGCGGCAATTCTACAAAGACATTAGAGATTTACACATCATCGCGTCTGTATTCATGGGGATACTCACCGGCACAATGCATACGCCCGACGCTTGATATCCCGGTATGGTTGCACGGGGCTTGATGAATAGACATCCAGGAGAAGGTCTTGATCTCGTACGAAGAAAGACAAATAGCGATCACCCATGCGAAGCCATACAAACACGGCTTCGAGGGTGTGGGTTTCTTCGACAGTAAAATCGAGAAGCTTTACCTTCGACGCGAACCTCAATCCAAAATTCTTCCTGTCCATGATGAAGAACTCAGTTGTGATAGGCTCAAGAGTCACCTTGCCGTCCGGGTGTCGGACCGGGAAAATCTTCTCCTTCAAAAGAGGCGCAGGATCCAGAGTGCTGTGACGTCCTCGGAAGTCTCCATACGTGTTGAGCGCCAACATGGCTGCTTTGACGTTTGAGAGAGTAGCGGAAGTCAGCTTACTCGACGAAAGGAGAAACTTGTAAACCATGTCGAAGTCAGGCTGGTGAACCCCCAGGAATTTGACGAATAAGGTGTTGAAATCGGGATACATCGAGTTGATTGATATGTGGTTCAGGGGACTAATCGTGCCGAAGGACCAAAAGCAATAGCCAGAAGTAAGCCACATGCTACGGCCGGTGCGCTTGTCTCGCACATAAATGAGCTGTTCGTCGGTGAAAGTCTTTCTGCGAGAATCGTCAGCCACGTCTGTAAAATCCACAGCAAAACCAAGAAAAGATGGTGCCAACCTCAGCCGTTCTACTTCTACGTTCCGAGTTGTTCCTTTTCCCAGGATACCATCCATTCGCTTGTAACAGTATAGTGCGCTGCTCTCCCGAATATCTTCTTCGATAGATTCTGCCCGCCGAAGCTCAGACAACTCCACGATCATGTCGTCAATGGCAAAGCTCCAATCCGCGATGCCAAGGGTAGTTTGGAAAAACTGTTCCAAAGTTGCCAATCTTTCATCCGCGCCTTCGAGCTGGGTTCTGTAGCGTTCCTCGAGGTTGTGCTTGGAAAGGATATGATGAGGGGCCTTCCACACGCATTCCTTGAGGGTAGCCCAGCGCGGCATGTCTTCACCAGCTCCGCTTTCCCCGGGCACCCAGACTAAGCGATTGTTCTGGAACTCTTGCCTGTAAAGTTCTTTAGTTTTTTCATCTCCAGTAGTCTTAACACGGATACTAGCACCCACCATAATTTGGACCGTTCTGTTTTGGCCCGCTCTGAGCTGCTGCCGCTAAGAGACAAGAAGAGAGCTTGAATTTTCTCATACAGCCGTACGATTGTTTCGCCAACCGCGTCCGGCTTCGCAAAGCCACTCTTGGGAAGCGACGAAAGCTTCTTGAGGACATCAAGATAGAACTCCATGCTTTCGAAGACACCAGTCTTGACGCGTAGCTCCAGGACCAAAAAGCCCCATTTGAAAGAATAAGATGATGCGGTGACCTCCTCGTCGAGATCAAGGACGGCAAACGGGGCAGCGACATATTCCAAAAACTTCTCCCTCACCTCGGGAAGTGGAAGGAACGTCTCTGACAGGCGGTACTTTTTCCCATCGTTGCAGATGACCTCGCGATTTCGTAGATTCTCGATAAACGCCACGTGATTGGGCGACCACTCGTCACAGAGATGCCAGTGTCGCTGCAGCGCGCCGATGAACTTGTCTGGATGGTGCGTGTAAACGTGCTCGAACTCGGGTGAAAGCTTTGCGGTGTTTTGCGGGTCGACTAGTGGAAGGTGTGTGCTGATGCTCAGGTAGCGATGCAGCCAGCTACTCCAGGACTCGCCGCCGTCTTTGGCAGCTGGCTCGTCCTTCGTATACATCTCGTGGAGGAAAGAGGCATCAAATTCAGTGCCTTCGCCACTCAAAGGACCTTTGAGAAGCTCCCAGGGGCCGTACGGATCGGTTGTTTTCAAATATGTGCGATGGTGGGCTGAGCCGGCTGGACTCCGTATGCGATTCTTGGTATCCATCACAACGAGGTTCTCGGCCACCAGTGACGGGTCTTCAGTCTCAACACTCCATTCATCGGAAAGATACAGGTATCGCAATCTTTCGACGGCCCGATTCTTCTTCGACGAACCCGATTTCAATACTTCATGCATTGGTGAGCTGAGAATCCGGTCCCGTACGAAAGTCGTGTTTGCCGTCTGCACCCCAAGTCTATTGAACAACTTGTGCCGGTCCTGGTCGTCAGAACCGAAATTGGAGACGCCGCTCAGATCCTTGAGGACGAGATTGAGCGAAAGGGACGTGGGTATCTCAAGACCTTTGTTGTCAAAAGGGAAATAAATCGGCTTGACTTTTGCCGCCGTAACCATCTGCGTCGTGGATAGTGGAATCAGTGGCATCTTCCGCAGCCGCTTGGCGGCCTCTTGAGGGATGTTGTGATGGATGTGAAGAATTGCCTTCACTGCAAGGCAGCGCCACTTCTCGTTGGTGAGGAGATTGTTGGGCGACCAACGAGGGGTATGCTGGCCTGCCCCTCGCATGTCGAATTTGATTCGAGCCAGCAGGTGGTCCCACGTCATGTACTTAAGACCGTAAGACGAGAGAAGATCCAGATCCGAGTTTTCGTATTCTTTGGCAGGATAGACGGGGTCATCTGTATCCGGGAACAGCGGGTCGCCGTTATCATCGAGCCAAAAGTCAGGTATCCGTCGAACGGCAGAGAGCGTTTGAAATTCATCCGGCGTCCTCGTTCGGAAGACTTCCGCGTCATTCAGAACATCCTTGATCTTACTGTGCAATCGGGCTGGTGTGATCATGGTGCCTGAGCCGGCGTCCTCCTTTTGAGGTAACCAGCGAGCCCAGTGATAGCCCAGTGATGTCTTGGAGAAACTCTCGACAATGTGGACGAAGTGGGTGGCGATGGCATCGAGGATTGCCTGGTTCCGCTTACTTGGGGCTGGGATGCCGTCACGGACATCAAAATCGGCTTGGAGCAGGAACTAGATCAAAGTCAGCGCGCTCAACATCTCCTGACTATTACTCCGTCCTTTGGAGCAGCTGTTCGTCATGTTTGACGCACCTTCAGGCCCAAAGACTTCAACTGCGCGTGGTGGCATCCCCAAACGGGCTGAGGTCCGCTTCGTGGGTCATGTGTCAGCTCAAACGCAATGACAACGTCGGTCTGCTCGAGAGCAGTACTCTCATCATCGATCTTTGACGGAGCGTCGAAAAATGTGATATCATGGATGAAGACCCGCTCGTCTATTGCCTCCTCCGAAGACTTGCTTCTGGTAATGGTGAAAAGGTCTTGTCCCTCAACCTTGTGCCGCTTCAGCGTGATTGTAGTCGACTCCAAGGTGTTTCCTTCGGCATCGTATGAAGACACGGTAAAGTTCTCCACTTTGGTAGTAAGCAGAAGCTCGCAAGTGCTGTTCTGGAGAATCTCAAATTCCCTAAGAATATGACATGTCTGCTCCAACTCGGTCTGCGGGTCATCATGCTTGTGTAGAAAGAGCGTTATACAAGTACCTCCACTGGTCTTTTGTTCCAAAGGTTCGTCTTTGAGTTCGTCCTCTTCCCAGATTGGTGAGAACATGCCAGTGCCGAGATCGCCGTCACGATGGACGAAACTGAAAGAGTATCCATTTGACTTCCAGTGCATTTTCCAGGCAAGTTTGAAGAGGAACTTGTGCTGCAGCTGACTGGGTATTGCTGCTGTGTCGGCGGTGTCGACGATAGAGCCGGTATCGCACAAGGCATCAACGCTCTTGGGTGTGAGACCATTGTCGTTGAATTTTACAAGGATTCTGCCTGGATGGACTTCGAATGTGATCTCCGCAGCTTCACCTTTTGCCTTCGCCTGGCTGTAATCTTGGTTGTCTGCATACTCGACCAACTCCCAAAGGCGATTGACTGTGTCGGCCTTGAATTCTTCCAAAAAGCTACCGGGTCAGGGATTAGCTACCTTGGTTCTTGAAGCTCGCTGCACTGTGAAAATGTACCTGATGATGGGAGACTTCGTCCTCCGAAGAATAGTAGACTCCAGCTTACGTCGGAGGGCAGGGTCCAGATCCCCAAAGTCCTCGAGTTCAGAGTCTGAGAACACGCTGTTTGTCTTTGCCAGCTGCTCGATGTGCTCCCTGGGCGTGGGCGCCAGGGGCACGAGCTCCGTCCCCATCCTGCCTAATCAGGACGCGTCGCGCTGCAGTCGTGGAGCTGTTCACAGAATCGGCTGGCGTCCTGTGATAGTGCGATAGATAGCGTTAGTCAGATTGAACAGTCAAACGTTTCAGATGAGTTCGAATATTGGATTGAAGAGCGAATGAAGGCCCAAGTGTTCACGAACGCATCATGGCGCGGCGCGATGAACTCTCCTCACGCGTCTGTCTTGGGGCGAAGGTAGTCTCCAGTTTCGACCAATTAAATGCCTGTTTGCTAATTGAAAGTGGGGAAATCTTCTCCCCTTGTCACTTCAACAAAGGGTCAACACCAAGAAACAGTGGCAATATGGTGAACATATTTTCTTTTTCCTAGACCACGATGACTCAATTGCCCCCTATTTACATCGGTTTATCTGCATATCTTACTCTTCCATCTGCACCAGTTTTCGAGTTCGTGCTTACGCGCTAAGGGTGTTTGTCGTGTTTCCGAAGCATCCGCAAACACTCTTCTTGGCTTGGCAACATTCAAGAATTGGGACCCGGTAAAACATAACTTTCTACGCGGAGGAACTTCTTCGTCAATGTTGGAAAGAGCGGGAAATAGTACGAAGACGGTCACTCAGCTTTACACCTCTCTGTGTTGGGCTGCAAAACTCTCCGAAGTCGGCTTTGGGGTGATGGAGTATCCGCTCGGGTCAAACACAATGCCATTGGCTGGTGAACGACAAGCCCTTGAGAATGTCCAAAGTATCCCGCTGGGCATGTTTCGTTACAGCTATGTGATATCCCGATAGAGGGCGTAGGCCCATCGCAGTGGTTGCATGTGGTACAATGCTCCGAAACCGTCAGGTTAGGGTAAGTCATCTGAGTTTGGTAAATATGAGATGGCGGGCTCTCGACCGAGATAGCGACGCGGAGCGAGGAGGAATGCGTCACCCTTTCGGACATCAACGGTCGACCTGGTCCGGAGCGCTCCGTCTCCGCGAGGACCGCAGCTAATCTTCAGATGACAGCACCGGCAAGGTCAGGTGGGCGAAGAAAACCGACTTGGTCAGGGCCAGCAATCAAGGTTCCTACCATACCGAAAAGACACAGAGTCAGAGACGCAGTTGAATGACTCAAATTCATAATCTCATTTCAGGGCCAACGCCCAGCCTATCCTCTGAACGCCATCTATCATGCCCAAGAGGTTGCTTGTGTACCCCGGAAGACGTCGAGAAATAACCACTAAAACAGGACTCCCAAGTTACGACGCGTTCGCGCTCACGTCGTTGAAGATCTTCTTCTTGATATCCATCGCAACCAGACCCGTTTTCTCCTGCATGGCCACCGCGTTGGTATCCTTGACAAGCTTCTCGACCAAGCCGTCCACCTTCTTGCCGCCCGTGCCCATGGCGTTCATCGACGACGCACTCCGTCCTTGCCGAGAGACCTGCGTCGTGGCTTCCTTGATCTTGGAGGCGAGATCGAGCATCTGCTTGTTTCCGTAGTCGCGGTTCGTGAAGAGCGGGCTCTGGCTCAGCGTCTGCACCCAATACTTGTGCCACAACAGCTCCAGCAGGTGCGAGTCGAGTGTGCTCTTGAAATGTGACACCTCCAGACTGTAGTACTTGCTCGCGTGGGCGCCAAACTCCGCCGCCTTGGCCAGGGGGACCTCCTGCCAGCCGTCACTCGTGACGCCGCCGCCGCCGCCGCTGCTGCTCTCCTTCTCCTTGACATAGTTCTCGGGGTACGTGCGGAAGGCGCCGATCTCGACCTTGCCGGCGTTGATGGTGCGATCGGGGTCGATAACGACGGCGAGGAACGGCTCCTGGAACTGCTGCTGCAGGGCCTGGGTGCTGACGTCGATGCCGGAGAGCCAGCAGCCGTAGCCCGGGTGGGAGTGGTACCAGCCGACGACGTTCTCCATGCGGCCCTGCTCGCGGCATAGGGTGAGGTAGTCGACCATGTACTCCTCGGCGTCGCCCTGGGCGTTGACGCGCGTCTCGGTTCCCTCGACGGGTAGTCGGAAGGCATCTGTGACGATGAAGGTGTCGCCGTTGACGTACCCTTGCATCAGCCCCATCACCTCGAGGTTGCCGCCGGACCGGGCGTGCATGACCATCTTTATGAGCGCGACGGCGCTGATGCGGACGTTCTTGAAGTGGTTCGGGTTCTGGGCCCACGGGCGGGCGGCCATGGCTGTCTTCTGGGCATCGGTATCGAGGTCGTAGAGGGCGTCGCGTTTGGGGTCGACCAACTTGACGTTGTTGTCGAGCTCTGCGGGCGGCGGTTAGCATGCGACGGCGGGAGTAATGGATCGGGGAGCAACAAGAAACAACTTACCCCACGACTTGAGAGCTGTCTCCATCTTGGCTGCTCGAATTGCGTGAGCAGGATGTGTTTGATGGAGTTGTCGATCGGAGAGAAAGGTTGAAGGGGAAGGCGGCAACAGGTATCTTACCCCACCATTCAGGTGCCTGCCTCACGTTAAAGCTTATCTGTATCGATAAGATAAAGCTCTGGGCACCTGGAAGGTTCACTTATGTAATCCCCATCCCTGCGGAGAAAGTCCGGGGTTTTCATCCAAGTGGGTCACTCCTCCATTCGTGTTGCGACCGGTGCGCAATTGAACCCTCGACGACTTCACTTATCAACACCGCTAATGGTATCACGAACACAACCTCAAAACGCCAAGAGGCAAAGTTTCAACACAGAAGGCTTATCAGAGACAAGTCTTCTTATCACGTGATGGTTCAATGCTTGGCATCATCGTCAGCGGGCAGTGCCTTTCGGGCGTCCCCGGACTTGAGGCCAGCGCCAACATGATTCGGCTCATCGCATTTCCAGGAAAAACTCAAACATCAGCGTGTTGTCGCGATGATAGCCATTCGAGGTACATTTTGGCCTCTTGGCTCGGACTCCCAATCTTTGCTCTCGAAAAAGAAAGTCGATTCGAAGGACTTTTTGTGGGTGTCTGATGGACCCGCGCGGGCGGGAGATGGCCGAACGCCGTTCATCTTCCACGCGTCGCTCAGCGGGTCTTGCATCGAGATGATGAACGGTTCGATGCGACGCGCGGGGGGGAGATGAAATACTTGGAAGAAGCGATCTTGGAGATATGTGAGAACCAGTATTGCCGGATTTGCGGTTTCCAAGACGGGAAAGACGTACAACCCTGGCAGATCACTGGGCGACTAGCAGCTCTTGGCTTCAGATCCTTGGGGGATCTGGATCTTGAGGCTCAAGCAAACGACAAACGTCATGGCATCTCCCGGATACCTTCATTCCCGGAATACTTCTGCGCACGCAATTAATTGCGTCGAACTCCGGTCCACATTCGATTACCACAGCCGCCACGCACACGACGCAACGCGGACTTTGTGCCGAATTCCGCTCAAACTGCAAAGTCCCCCTCCCGCGACGACTCGCGAACGCGAGAGCGAAGGGATGTTCCCGGCCACGCCGCGTGGCACATCCGCGCCGGCTCCGAGAGAATGCTTTGACATCATCCCAAGGAAAGGGAGGGCGGCCACACTTTGAGGCGAAACGCAAAATTCGTCGCAACACTTCGGCGGTTCATGCAACCAGCAAAGGTACGGATATGGGACTGCTGCGACGCTGCTGGCCTTGCGACTGGGCGGTTTCACCCTTCGACGACGCACAAACACAGCCCACCAATCGCTCAGTCATTCTCACACACGAGCAGCGAAGAACACAAAGGCACGTTTTGGCACATTCAAAGCACATTAGGTACCGTCATTATTACTGTAAAGATGTTATGGAAAAGGAAACCGAAAAGAGCTGATCTAGTCTACACACAACACTGAGGCTAAAGGAAAAAGAAGATGCAATTCCCGAATCCGAACCCGCCACCGAGTCCGAGGGTGGCAATTTGGATTTCTCTCTCTCTTCCTAAGGAAAAGGGGATCTCGGACTCTAAAGTACAAGGTGACGGGGGGACGCCGAGACCGTCTGAATAGTCAAGGGCACGCCCCAATGGTCAGAGCAAATCGTAGTTGGCCCCTTGCCTGCCAAATGGGAACCCCCTTAGGCGGTGAACGCAACGGCGTCACCGGCAGCGGACTCGTCGCGGCGGTTGCGGTTGGCCTTCTTCGTCTTCTTGCCGCGGTGGTGGGGCTCGCGGGCCTCAATGGCGTGGTCAGCAGCATCGTCGACGGAAGCCTCATCGCGGCGGTTGCGGTTGGCCTTCTTGGTCTTCTTGCCGCGGTGGTGAGGCTCGCGGGCCTCGATGTCACGAGCCTCCAGAGCCTCGTCGGTGGTAGCCTCGTCGCGGCGGTTGCGGTTGGCCTTCTTGGTCTTCTTGCCGCGGTGGTGGGGCTCACGAGCCTCGATGTCACGAGCCTCAAGAGCCTCATCAGTGCTGGCCTCATCGCGGCGGTTGCGGTTGGCCTTCTTGGTCTTCTTGCCGCGGTGGTGAGGCTGTTGGGAGCTGTTAGAATATGGGGAATCTTTTGACCATATATAGACAAGCGTCTTACCTCACGAGCCTCGATGTTAACGGCCTGGGGCGCGGCCACGGCAGGAATGGCAAGTGCCAAGGCGGGAGCCTTAATTAACTCATATTAGCGCACATGTCCCCCACTGTATAAACTCATGATGGTGTCCAACTCACTACCACGCGTCTGGCAACCTCGCCATTGGGGATGAGGTTGAGGGACTGAACGCCCTGGACGGCAAGGATGCTCGCCAAGAGGAAGTGGCCGAAGGAAGGGTAATGCATCTTGATGGAAAAGGAATGGTAAGGCTGACCGGCAGCGAATGACAGCAACTGAAATTACAGAAAGGAAGAGAATGAAAAGTCGCGTCAAGCGATTAGGGGCCAACTGTGGAATGAGAGGGTTGAATGGTCAGATGTTTGTGGGCTGATGAGCGGGTTTGAGTGATTTATATCCAGCTCAAGTCTTCTCTCTCGTCCTCCAGAATCACTCCTGTGCCTGACGGGGGGGAGTGGATGGATGTGACATGGCCCCCCCTTCCGGCAGATGTCGTCCCCCAAACCTCATCGCGAGTTGTACGTCGGGGCAGGGGTCGGGGCCCCAAGTTTAGACGAATTCCTTCGACTTCGAAGGCGTCAAACTGTGATCGTCCTGCTCTGCTAGACCAGAAACGTCTCAGAGTTCGAGTGAAAGGGTCTAGAGGGGGTGGTTGGTCACGGAGTTGGGGCACTGGGGGAGGGAAGAGAGACGGGCAGGCAGGGTCACGGGCTATGACGGCTTGTTCTGCACACACGATGGAGAGAGTTGCTCGGACTGGGCTAGCCGTAGAGACGGGACACCATTCAAAACTGCCCCAGGACCACGCCTGGTGATGTCGAGGATCGTTGGGTAGTGCGGGGATGGGGCGGTCTGGGTGGCTTGCTGGGATTCGAGCCGTTACCCGCGTCTCTGCGTATTCCAGCGGCATGCGCTCGCTTCAACAAGCATAATATCTTATTGGCGATAGGAATGACCCTGGTTGGGCCTCGCTTACAGTTTCAGTCTGCGAGGAAGTCGGGCCAGGGGTGTTTTGTGGAGGCGCCTCTTTCTCGTTTGGTGGTTTGGGAACTTGGCAACGAGGGAATGACAGGGCTCCCAGCCAGATCTGATGCTAAGCCTGATCGACAGGCCGTTACGGAAGGTGTTCACGACACCGGCGCGGTCAGGGCGAGGGAGCCAGAGGTGAAGAGGAGGAGAGGGATGGGTGACCACTGAGAGACGAGGTGGTGTTGGGAGTGGACAAATGCGGCATGCGAGATTGGCTACGGTTAGTGAGAGAGCCGCACAGGGGGGGCGGTCTTCGGTCGTCCCTCTGATACAGCAGCAGTCCCAGGCTGCCAAGACAATGACACGCCGAAGGTGGAAAAGAACCCGACTCGCAAGGTGTGGAAAACGAGGTGTCCCACTCTGGCAGCAGCGGCAGCAGCAGCAGCAGCAGAGCGAATGTGAGGTTGCGGCAACAAGATGCCGGGGCGGTGTTGAGCCGCAGTGCCGCCCACCACCCTGCGGCCCTGCGCTGCCTGCCTCATGGGTGTGGCCCGGGCGCTTTCCCAGTTGGTGCAAGTCTCTGGCTGAAGATGGGACAAATTTGGGGGTAGACTTTGGTTCCTGGCTGAAGTCGAGGCGGGCAAGGGTGTGTGGTTGTCTGTCATTCAAGTCAAAGTGGTGGAAAGGTGGGATCGAGGTTTGGTGTTACCGTGTTGATGGGGGACACTAGTAAGGGGGGCTAAAATCTCCGCAAAGCCAAGGCAGGCCCTGTCACGTCCCAGCTCCGCGTTTCGCCAGGCCCCTGTTCTGAGACACCGCACCAACGCCTCAGCTTGGCCAAACACGGGGACCCAGGCAAGCCCAGCCAGCCAGCCAGTCAGGCGAACGCACAGCTGAAGACGCCCTGCTGCGAGTGTGCAAGATTGGCTGCTTCAGTGCTTCTGCTGCTGCTGGCGCTGTTGTTCCCGCTGCTGCAGAACAGGACTCGCGCGAGATGCAACATCGACCTGGACCACCACCACCATCTCCACCTCCGTCACAATGGACGACATCCCTCCATTCCTCCATCCCTCACCCATGGATTGATTAGTTATCCCTTCTTTTCCCCCGACCTGTCGAGGCCCATCCATGATTGGACGAGCGATCCCGTTTTTCCCGCCCCGGCTGCGACGGCGCTGTAGTCCGCTCTGTGTCGTCTATTCTTGCTTTGGATGAAAGGTCACCATGGCCCGTCCGCAACTTCGCAACGAAGATCAAACAGCCCAAACGTTTCTGATGGCTGGATGACATGCCCAGTGGCTGGCCCCGGTGGCTGTCGACATTACCCAGAAGCGGTGCGGACGGCGACTTTCTTGCCCAATTTTTCCACTGTTAGTCTGTTCCCCCTGACGTTGACTTGACATGACAGCGTAAGCGAGGCCCAGGAGAGAAACAGCCGAACACAGTGAGAGACTCAGAGAGAGGCAGAGAGTGCCAAACCCGGAAGTGCCAATCTCGCGTCCTCCTCTACCTTGTCTACATCACGCCGCTGCTATTGCTGCAAGTTCCAGCAACACCAAACACGGTCCATTGCAGACAAGCGCCCTTCGCCCCCCATCGATGGTTGACGGTCTGTGATCTCCCATCATTCTGGTAATCCGATTTTCGTGCCCGAAGCGGATCGTCTTGGCACTCGTCTCTTCTTACCTTCAGCGAAAGCACGCCGAGCGTCCCCCCTCGCCTAGTCTACTCTCTCTTCCTCTTTCTCTCCGTACCTCTCAATTCTTATCGGTTTTGTTTGGTCATTCACTTCTCACTTCCCAATCTCAACACCAAACAAACATCCTATCTTTGGGACTGATTTGTTGCGTGTCGTTACTTTCATTCTCGTCCCTAATTAGCACCTGGCGTGCGAGGACTTCTTTCACATAGTTACATTTTTGCTGTCGTTCTCTTCTTTTTCTCTCTGCTGTTTTTTTTTCAATCAACCAACTTAATCATGTCCGAAAAGATCTACCGAGAAGTGCCGCACGAGGAGGAGGAGGTCGAGAGCCTGGCCGGGAGCCTCAACACGGAGAACACGGAAAACACGGACCGGCCGGCGTCGACGTCGAGATGGAGGCGGATGAGGGTCGGCGATGAGATGCCGTGCAAAGAGAAGGCGCGTCTGCTCGTCGCGAGGTACTGGCCGTGGGCGGTCCACGGCCTGCTGCTGACGACGTCGATTACGTTCTTCACGCTGGCGTTCTGCCTGCGTTTCGGCAACAAGATCGACGACCAATACTTTGTCAAGAAGTACTCGTCATATTGTATGTCTTCTCCGTCATCAAGACATGTGTGATTGGGAAGGAAGCTGACCCGAAAACACAGCCCCCGCCGCGGAAGTCGTCAAGTACCACAGCGAGAGATGGAAGTTGCTCCCTCTCATGGACTTCTCGCCGTTTGTTGGAGCCGGGTGGGAGGTTGACCGTGCATGGGATCACATCACCAACAATGGTAAGGCTTTCTAATGGAATGGATGCACCAGCGGCTTCTTGATGACTGACTGTGGATCGCAGTTGGCGACCAGATGATCTCTCACGCAGAGCTCGTCAAGCTCGGCCTCGACCCCAAGTCCATCAAGATCACCAACCCCATCACGGGCGAGGAGGGATACCGCGCCGGCCTTGAAGTCTTCCACCAACTCCACTGCCTCAACCTCCTCCGCCAGTCGTCGTACCCCGAGTACTACAACAGAACCGAGGTCGGCGGCGACGTTCCCACCGACGCGGAGGACCTCCGCGGCCACATCGGTATGCTTGCTTGAAACTTACATAATTTATCACCATGATCACTTAACTAACGAATCTCTACAGACCACTGCATCGAGGCCATCCGCATGAAACTCATGTGCGAGTCCGACATTGGCGTCTTCACCTTCAAGATGTACCCCGAGCTCCCCGTCGAGGGCCACTGGCCCGACTTCAGCACCCTGCACACCTGCCGCAACTTCGACGACATCCGCAACTGGGCCATGATTCATTCGGTGACGTTTGAGGATGAGGAATAGAGTTTTTCGCTCTGCAGGCGGAAAAGGGCAGGCAAGACACATCCCGTGCGGAGGGAGGGATCCCCTTGATGGTTGGGTTGGCTTCGGTAGAGAAACACAAAAACGTTAAAATACATACAGCACATGAGCAGAGCGCGGCATTGCATACAACTCAAAAAATAAAGCCTCAGCAAAGTTCACACGTCCAGCGCCGTAGGGCGCAGCGCGCGTACACACATGTGAGCGGGAAAGACGGAAGTTTGCTTGGCTTCTGTCATACCGCGGTCCATATAGACTCAAGCTTGAGTTATGCTTTTCGGCACGAGAGACCGATGATTTAATTCAATCTGATAATCTCATCTTTCGGGGTCGAGGAGGAATTAGCTTCAGTCGAGGCCCTCAATAAGCTGTGCTCCGGGCTCGCCATCCAACCCACCAGCGCCAGCTGGTACCGACTGGATCCCCATCCAGTACCCGCCCTGATGGTCTAGCGGTATGATTCTCCCTTAGGGTTGTCTTCGATAATCACGTCTGGGAGAGGTCCCAGGTTCGATCCCTGGTTAGGGCCCAATTTCTTTTTTGCGTCATATCGGAAGTTTTCTCGGCCGTCAGTGCAAGTTCGAGGCAGGCTGTTTGGTTTCGTTTTGCCTCACCTGTCAAAAATGCATCTAGAAACACCAGCGAATAACGGGCGGGAGGTGTGTCTGCTGACACGGGCACTTATGCGCGATGCGGGTGCACGACTTAATTGAAGCCCGGTGCCTGTCTCGCCCTGGCCCTCCTCCTGTTTGTCTTTCCTACTTCAATAAACCCTTCCTCCCCCTCGCAAGTCCGCATACTTTTGCAGCATCCTTGCATGGAACAAGGCCAACCCGGGCGCGCCACGACGAGACGAATAGATTCAGGGTTTCCATGGGACGGAAGAAAACTCCCGAGGCCAGCATGTCTTGCTCGTTTTGAATCCTTCTTTTGTTCCGCGGAGCTTGCGCTGGCTTGGCGGATCGCGCATTCCGTGGAACGAGTTCGCGCGGTATGCGAGATAAGCTTCTTTCGTGAATCGTGCTCTCAGAGTTTGGCTAGCATATTTACATTACCACTTACAGCCATCTGCCGCCCGTTGGATCGCGTGGGACTGATCGCGTGGAACATGCGGCCTAATTGTCCGTCGCTGTCATCCCAGTTTCTTTCCATTTCGCAGGCTTTTGACTCGCATCGCCCACGAGAGCGCGCCCGTTCAGCCCAGCCGGGCGGGATTGCCGTAAACGCGAGGGATGCTCCTCACGCAGTCCCGGAAAAGGCGCGGCGGTCGGAAAGAAACATTGATTGATAATCGTTAAAACTTTAGATTGATTTTGTTTGTCTATCGACCCCTAACCTCGGGGTTTTACTGTATCCAGGGGTATCTCTTCCTCTCTCTCTCTGTCTATCACTCTTTAATCCACATGAATCCATTACAACAACACAAAACTAGGCCGCGCTCGCCGAAATAAATCCAAAACCGCATGTATCATTTTTTTTGTCCGGTGGATGGCGAAGATGCCGGCCTAGACATCCTCGACGTCCTTCTTGGTCACGATGCCGAGCTGCTTGTTCATGATCTCGTCCGGGTCGCCGGCGCCGGCGTCCAGGACCTCGAGGTTGCCCTGGGCGTCCTTGGTCCCGGTGCGGTAGCCCGAGTGGCTGCCGAAGACGTACCAGACGTAGCCGGCGAGCAGGGCGGTGGTGGCGAGGAAGGCGAAGATGGTCCAGTTGCCCATGCTGTACATGGGGGAGTCGGTGCTGGGGAAGAGGAAGGGGGCGGAGATGCCGCCCGTGTTGGCGATGGCGATCATGCCTCCCGTCGCGAGGGCGGTTGCGGTGGAGCCTTGGACGGTTGCGGTGCGGTGCTGTTTATATGTTAGCTTCTGACAATCTTGATTATTGAAATGTTTCGTGGGCTAAACTTACAGCAACGAAGGGGAGGACGGCGGCGTTGGTGCAGGCGATGATGCACACCGCAAAGTAGCGCACACCCCAGTGCTTCACGATGGCGAGGAGCAGGTATCCGATAGACACGAAGATGAGGGCACCGATGACGTGGCGGGAGCGCTCCTTGGTCTTGTCGCTGTGCAGGCAGTTGCCGATGATGATGAACATGGCGAAGACGTTGGGCGGGACGGTGAGCAGCTGGGCGTTGTACCCCTTGAAGCCGAGCGAGGAGACGATGGTGGGCGCGAAGTAGCCGAAGGCGTTGAGAGAGTTGGTCATGAGGAAGTACATGACGGCGAAGAGCCAGAAGAAGGGGTCGGCGAGGGTGGACTTTGCGACCTTGCTGTCCCAGTGCTTGTCGCTCATGGAGGGCGCGTAGGGGCCGAGGCGCTTGACGGCGAAGGCGCGCTCCTCGGGGGTGAGCCAGGCGGCGGTCTGCGGGTAGTCGGGCAGCATGAACCAGACCATGACGCCGACGATGACGGCGGGGATGCCCTCGAGGATGAAGAGCCACTGCCAGCCGGTGAGGCCGCCCTTCTTGTTGAGGAAGGAGATGCCGGTGGCGAGGAGGCCGCCGAAGGCGCCGGCGACGGCGACGGAGGAGGCGAAGATAGCCATGCGGGTCGCGCGCTCTTCGGGCTTGTACCAGAAGCAGAGGTACATCATGATACCCGGGAAGAAGCCGGCCTCGGCGAGGCCGAGCATGATGCGGACGGCGAGGAGGCCGCCGTAGGTGGTGCAGGCGGCGGTGCAGATGGTGACGATGCCCCAGGAGACCATGATGCGGGAGATCCACTTGGAGGGGGAGAAGTACTTGAGCATGATGTTGGAGGGGAACTCCATGAGGACGTAGGGGACGAAGAAGAGCGCGACGGCGACGTTGTAGCGGGAGCCGGTGAGGTTGAGCATCGTGACGATATTGTCTTCGGGGGTGTCGTTGTTGAGTGTGCGGGCGTTACCGAGGTTGACGCGGTCGAGGTAGTCTGGATGGTGTCAGTTGATTGGCCTAGGTCTGGGGAGACTTTCTGAGAGGTTGATGGACATACTCAGGAGGTATGTGATGCAGATCCAGGGGAGGATGCGGAGATCCTGCTTCCTGACGATGCGCTTCTCCATCTCCTTGTCGGCGAGGTCGACAGTCTCCAGGCCGGGCACGTCCAGGGACGGCGCCGGGGAGAACAGTGCTTTCCAGTCAACCATCTTGGCGGATGATGTGGAAAGTTGCTGCTTGTCGTTGGTTCGGTGAGGTCCCGGTGAGGGTGATCGATCTAGGTAGAGGATTGGGCCCCGAGTGTTGATTCAGGGGGTTGATCTATAGTCGACGACCAGTGGACCTTGTCGAACCCGTTTCGATGACGGCTAATTGTTGAAGTTGTTGATGACTTGCAGTTCATCCAGAAACCATTAACCCGTGGGCAGAGGGAGTCGAGAGGTTGTTATAAGTTGACAACCCCTGACCGTTCCGCGTGGATGGTACGATCCATTCCGACATCCGCCCGCGAAGTTCTCCATAATAGTGCGTATCCCACCCCGCGAGCTATCTGTTTTAGAAACTGCATTTGTACAACCAAAATGTCTTCTCTTCCCTGTGGTGGTGGCTCTTTTCCTTATCTCTGTCTCTGCAAGTCATTGACAGAGTTCGGGGGTTCTCTCCGCCGCCTAGAGAATGATGAAGCGCTTGGGCGAAGTCAATTGGTAAATGCCGGCGGGGGAGATAACGCATTCGCCAATCAGATGCCGCGTACTACTCTAGATAAGGTCAAGTCTGGGCAAAAAAAAGTTGTCAGTTCCCGGGGACGACCCCGGACTCGGGAGGGAGAACCATTTCCCAGGCCTGAGATTGAGCGCTTGCCCTGACATGTCGATAGTCTTCTTCTCGGCCTGCGTCCGGTCCTCGGGCAAGCTAACTGAAAATTTGCGAACAAAGAAGGCGAACGGCGGCAACACACATGCCAGAAATGTGAGAACGTGAGAACAGATGCATCTAGAAGCCCTGTCAGATATGCCGCATTTCCGTGGCGGTCAGGCCGAATCAGACGCATCTCAGAGGGCCAATTCCTACTTCTGCGGCTGTCAGCCTGTCGCTTGCCAAGTCTGCAGATGCAAAGACATGAGGATATTATTCAAGACTTCTCCGTGGGTCTCCGGGACAGTGGACTTAGATCGAAAGGGGGGGCCGTTCGTGCATGATGCAGCACAGCAAGCGGAGTGCAGCATCTCATTGCTTCGGGAGACCACGCTCTTCCTTATCGCCGGATCCATAGAGAAGCTTAGGGTTGTCCCTTGTTAAAGGGCTCCTTTCTTCGGATATTCGTTCCAGCTGCTGTGCCTCTTTCTCGAGCTCTCGATATTGCACCCGCGGAGGGAGGCCGCATACAAGAAATCCTGTTCGTCTCATCTCGTTGACGTCGGGGTTGCTGACTCGCGCACCAAGGAACCGGCGGTTTGGCGCTCGGTGATGGCTGCTGATAACGGCCTGCTGGCCTGGCGTGGGAGAGGCGGCGTTCTCGCGACGCCTCTTTGGTGGCAATTGCAAGCGGTTCTTGAATCGTCCTAGGTATTACTCGCCGGACGACTATTACACGAAGCGATTTGATCAAGATGGGCCCATCTACGCGTACTATGTGCCAAACCCCGTTCCCCGCCACCGAGCCCCATTCACACGTGAGAGCCACGGTTCACCTAACCCATGATGACATGAGTTCCTTGGTGAGCCTGGCATTCAGCTAAGCAAGCCTCTATGAGAATGATCGAAAGAAAGGCGACGCATGCTCTGGATTATCGCTTGCAAAAGCGAAAAAGCCCTGGTCTTGCGTCTGCCGAGACGTCTAGGCGTCACCGACAGCGCGGGATGTGGCGCCATGGCGTCTCCGTACTTCGGCATGCTGCTGGCTGATCTGGGACTCTGAGGGATATGATGACGATAGAGCTTTACTTTACACTATTGAAGATGAGCTGTAAGACGAATGCGATATCAAAGGCCCGAAGAGAGGGCCCCAGGGCAATGGCCCGATGGGCGGCGCGCGAGACACAGACACATGCGCGCGACGCCCGCCGGCGGCCTTATTCTAAGTGGCTGCAGCCCTAGGCCCGCTGCCCGGCGGGCATGGGTGGGTCCGCCCCGAGCCGATCGGCTGCAGTGCAGGAACGAGTTCCAGCTCTTTGCAGGTCTCTCTTTACGGACCAGGTATCCGTAAGCATCAATCCAGCCGTTGACAACTCGTGTTGAGTTAATTATCAAGGGAGTTTCCGGAAGTTCGGAAGCTAACTACTGTAATTGTCCTGCACCTTTCAACTTTGATGATCATCGGCGGCGTTTGAGATTCATCACTCTGGGCCGAGGCCGCCAAACACAGCCGCAAAGAACACATCCAATCACATCTTACCGACATCGGCCTTCAGCTATGATTGACAACGTTGTCAGCATCTTTTCTTTCCATCTCTTTAGCTTAACAAGTTCTCTCCTTTCTCTTCTTGTCTTCTTTTCTTTTTTAAACTATCGAAAGTCTTCAACAGTTGTTATTTCCTAACTAACATGACCCAGGTTTAGGTTGTAGACAGGCTGCAATCAGGCCCCTGAGCACCTATTCTTGTTCGTATGGTTAGCTTACCTTTCAAATTTCATGCCGCTCCTGCCTTTAATCAATAAGTTCAACTCTGATTTTGTTGTTTTTCTCCGACACTTGCAGACATTGAATTTGTGCGCTGTTTGCACACTGTGTGAGGCGATAGCTACATCAGTAACGCTCATGTTCGGGCTTGTAAAGCTTTCCCCAGTGACGCAAATTCATTCTAAACCAATCCTAATACGCTCTTTATCCTTCCGTGGTCATCCAACCAAGACAGGTGGCCCCTCCTCATGCATCGCTCTACTTCTTTCCAACTAAGACTGTCAGAGGTTATCGATGTCAACAGCCAAGTTCTCCCGTCTCCTGAAAGAAACCTTCAGGCCATCTCCAGAAGAAAGACTGATTCCGAACTCCCTAATCGTGTGCTCGTACGGACCGTCAATCTTCCAGTCGTACTTGTACAGCAAGTGGCATAGAAGAACCTTGACTTCGTTCGAGGCAAAGAACCTTCCAGGGCAAGCATGCTTTCCATGACCGAAGCCCAGATGTATCGACGAGGTACTAACGAGGTGGGCTTTGCTCTCGAGCTTTGGGTCTTCACGCATGCGCAAGTACCGATACCCGTCGAAGACCTCTGGATTCTCATAGACTTCAGGATCCACCATGGACCCGAGGTCTGCCATACAGCGGTCACCCTTCTCAAGAACCAGGCCGCTGGGAAGGGTGACGCGCTTTATAGCTGTCCGGTTCATTGTCGCTTTGAGTAGTCAGTATTAGAAAGCAACTGCATACTGGGAGGTAACTCACCCGAAGTCGTAGGCTTCAGCCTCTGCGCTTCCTTGAGAACGCTATCGAGTAGCTTCATCTGGAAAAGAGCCGTCTTGGTCCAGCCCTCCTTCACCAGCACACTTTCAATCTCTTCGCGAAGATCCTGTACCAGCTGCGGGCGTTGAATGAGCCGGCACATGGTCTCCGTCGCCAGATCTGTCGTGGTGTGCATGGCGACGACAGAGAACCCGAGCTGGGCTCCAACAGGGTCGTAAGAGCTCCCCTTACTTTCTTCCTCGACCCATTGCATTACATCGTTATACACTGGCGCAGGCTTCCCCTTCGTCTCGGCGATTCGTCGTTCATCTCGTCGCTTTTGCAGGATTGGCGTCATTAGTTTTCGAGCATCAGCGACTTGCTTCCTCAGCAGCTGGCATTCGGGAATGAAGTAGCATGCGGCATGTCTGAAAAAGTGAGGGTATTGGCGCAGTAACTCTCCACAGAGAAAGATGTTGATGCTGTAGGACTTGGAGATGTCGAGCCATTGTTGATTCCGGCAAAGCTCTTCTCCGAGGAAAACACGCGAGGATAAGCGGGCGACGAGTTCCAGGGTGGCGTCCTTGAGGAGAATTTCCTGCCATTCTTTTCACACTTAGCCCAGGGATACAGCCTTGATTTCAAGACGGAGCTTACCGTTTGATTTTCCGAGGACGAGGTTGGTCGCAAAATTCGCCTCTGCCGCCAATGGTGCAGTGATCTGGTCTTGTGTAATGTTTTAGACCAGGATTGCTGAACACGGGGGGCATGGCTTACTTAGGAGTTTTGTGAGTCTCTTGTTGATGGTTCTATGAAGAAGCTCGTCCGGGCGGCCGTCGAACGCGAAGCCTTCGAAGCCGGGCAACGAAGGATGAAAGTTGTCAATGAAAGCTGTCATGAAGCTCAGGCCCGGCTCATTCCGGAAATCATCAATATACTTGGAGGGAAGCACGACAAGCTCGCCGAGGTCAGTGAACATCCTGTATGGTTTCCCCTGGAAGAGCTTGCGCCCGCTCTTCATGAGCTTTCCGGCGTTGGAGGTGAAATGCTTCTTCGTCTTTTGGCCAAAAAGGTCCAAGACGGGAGGGGGGTTGATGTAGGGGATGTCATCGTGTCGACGCGGTATAAGTTTGAAGAGGAGAAGAAGAGGGAGAAGGGTAGCGACGACACATGAACCCAATAGCAACGGTTCTGTGACGGAGTATTTGGTGGATGGAAGCAGCATTGTCTGATCTAGTTTCTTAAGCGTGAACGATTGGCAAAGCAAAAACCTTGATTGGCAGACAACATTTCACATGTATTTAAGAAAAGCATCGGCATTCTCGACGGATTCCGAGGTATCAGGAAACATCTAGATGTAAATGGGTATGGGTGGTGCGGGTCTCCGCTTTCGTGCTCCATATTCTGAAAAGGGAAATTTTCCCAACCCGCACTAAGAAAATGGCCAAGGGTTGATGTGGGATGAGGGATGACACGAGATCTCCAGCAGCCAGCGTTTATGAATCACTTACAAGCTTTTCACCGGTCAAGGTCCTCCAAGATACTCATACTCATATAGCAACGATGCCAGTTTCATACATATTGGCAAGTTCCCGGAGAACCCAGCCGATCCGCGGTGCAACTGTGACGTCTTCAGTCAGGTATCTGAAGCTAATCCTGTAGCATTGCATTCTTACCTCCCCAAACCCACGTGTCGTCGTAGATACTTGCCCACATACGGGCCAGCTCTGCTGCTAGCGACGATTGCTCAGACCTATGGCTCTCAACTTCGTTCAAGAGCTGCCTGACGCTGTCCAAGACCTGCTTTTCCTCGGGTGTGACAGATTCGTTTGTCCGATATGAGCATTCAACAGCGTATAACCATTTCGTGACAAGTAGACCTGATCACGTTCAGCGCAATTCAGGTTGAAGCGAATTTCCGACAATACCGGCATCCCAGCTTGCTAAAGCGTGTTCTACACTCCACTTGAACGCAGCTGTCTTTCGCATGAGCAGAATACCAGCTCGTATTGGTATGGCGAATCCCTCGAGAGCACAGCTGACAGCCATGGTCATGAAGGGGTCTCGATCTTGTACAGCCTCGAAATAGCGTCTCAAGATGGACAGTATGACCTGGCTACTCTCCTTGAACAGTAGAGAGCGATCTAAAGAGTGGAATCTGATGAATGCCCTCCCGTATGAGACGCGTAGTATGGCAAATGCATTGAACAGCAGGGGGCTTTCGGCTTCATTCCATGTACCTTCGGTACCAGTGTGAGCGTCTGCAACTCCTGCGAGCAAGTCTCGGCATCTAGAGAGAGCCGCGGCAATTTGACTTGCGTCATGTCTTTCCTTTGAGTTACGAATCGCGCTGTGGCATACTTGCTGCCCTTGAGTAAGGTACCAGATAGCGATAGCAACGCTGTGCATGACCACCGAGGCAGCGAACGGCGACCACTCCCAACAGACATCTGACTTCTTTTCAAGAGGCGTCTGACCGAATATGGCGGAAGTTGCCTCGCGAAGACCTAGATGGGATGACAGCGGTTTATTTGCTGTTAGAGTTCCCCAGTCAGAGGCCGTTTTTGCTTCCCACAGGGCATCATCGGCAGGTATTCCAATGTCGGCATCCTCGAGGATAGAAAAGCCCGGGACCATCCCGTACGTAATCACAAGTAAGTTCCCAAGAATCATGCTGCTGCACATCAAGCTTCATAGTGTCAACTCATCGGCACAGGGCTTGGAACATGGACAAAATACCTACCGCTTTGTTGACTCATGTTCAACCCAGGTTCGCCAGTCCGATAGTTCTGTGGCTGTGGAAACAGGCCTCATTCGTGACATTCTTGACCGGAATTCCTAGTGCGTTTAGCGCAAATTTAGGGATATTTTGGGAGACACGAGAAGAACTTACGGCAGAGAGGAACCCACAACCAACCAGAGCCTGTCGTATCAGCTGCGGCTCTCCACTAAAAGAAGCAAAGAATACGAGTAGCAAGCGGGCTTGAGCCAGCGGAAGTGGCGCGGATGCCGAACTTGGCATATCTCGCGGCTTTGCCCAGTCTTGTAGCAATGCCGAGCAGTTGCGTAGGGTATCAAACTCCACGATGGACAGAATTGACTCAGCTGTCAGATAAAGCGACGCAGCGAGCTTCCTGTCAAGCCTGTGCAGTGCACCTATTGCACATATACTCAGTGTCAGGGGGCTTGGAGCCGTCTTGAGGCTGAGCGTTGGGAGGTGTAGAAAAGGAAAGTGAACGTGGAATGATTCGACATAGGAGTTCAGACACTTCTGCAAGCAGGCTGTATCAGGCATTTGGAAGTCTCCGAGTCGTTCAGGTGTAAGATGTGATCTCAAGTCATTGACACAGTGTGCCCTCATTTCCTCGGTAAAGATCGTGCTTGGTTTCGCCGTGGCTCTTGTCCTTGATATCCGCGGCAAGCAATGCTCCTTTTTCGGCGTTTGTGGGGGTATGGGAGTCTCTCCCGAAGCAAGCGAAGGCTTGAGGTACGCATCCTCCATATTCATCCCTATCCCAGACTGATCGAAAGTTGGGAGAGCAAAGGAATCAAAAACATCGCCGAGGAAAGGGTCGAAGAAACTAGGTGATAAATCATTGTAAGTATCAAAATTGACATCGTGTATGCCAAAGGAGCCGAAGTCAATCGTTGTGGCATGCGCGGTGGTCGTCTCAATCCCCGATGTTGACGCTGAGTTGTCCGGGACGTTGGTGATTGCGACATCGGTCCGTGTTTCTTCATTTGTGGCTGCAGCCGAATCGCCAATCAACCCATGTTCGTCTCTTCCCTCGGAGGCTGAACTTTGCGTGAGGTCACGGCTGACCGGCTGCCATTGGTCCGCATGGAGAGTTTTCTCATGGCGTGTCACAAGGTCACTAGTATAAATGAGTATCTCTGGGATAGGCACATTCATGAGTTCAATTATAATACCTGCGAGCATACCGACGGCCACAAAATCGACATATGTGGGGCTTTTCGTGAGTGTCTGCGCCCCCAGTCAGTGCTGAAGCCAAAGTGCATCATCAAACTGTCAGGCGAATGAATGACTGACGGCTGCGCTCATGGCGATTTCGATGTTCTCGCCTTTTGAAAGGCTTGAAACAAACGCGGCACTTGTGTACCACGGTGGCTTCTTTAGCGAATGAGATGACTGACGTTCCAGGCGCAGTCTTGGATGTCATCGCTTCAGATGACAGTCGGTGGCTGGGTGCTGAGTAAGACGAACAGGCAAGACGAGGATTTCAATGGAAGGCAAAAGAGGATAAGGAAGAGCATCCAATTCCTGTAGTGAGCACCATGTGCAGGTAAACCCGGTTCAACCCCCACAAACAGGATTTAAATTCCCGTGACGGCCCGCGACGGAGATTGACAAGTATCCGAGGGCGACGGCATCGGACTTTTATTTATGGGACCATCGCAGCGATCATGCGGGGTTCCAGGGTAGCTGCAGTCCACTAATTGATGCAGTACGACTGAAAACTAATTTTGATCCGGCAACTAATATAGCTCCCGGCGGGATACTTGCAGATGTTTCGTTGGTGAGATCATTTGCAACTTTCATGAGAATTGCACCCGCTCCAATGTTAGTTGAGCAACGACCTCCTAGACAATCTTGCAGCGTCTCTTGTCTTCTTTGTAAGGGGCAGGTTGGACAATCTGTATGCAAATGTGAGACAACCAAATACACCAGAACACATTATGAACAAACTTACAGCTTTGATGATCTTCTGCTTCGAGCCTTCGCTACCCCATTTCACCGATACGACCGTTCCCGGTGAAGAATGCTCTTTGAGTATGATTCCGAGAGAAATCATCTCCTTAAACCAGTAGCTGTAGCACCGAGAAACAGCATATCCGATGGTCTGGCTTCCAACCGACACGGAGCTACCGACAACATTACCGAGCAAGTTGCGAGGCATTTCCATATACTCATACGACTCGGAACGGAATAAAGATGCGAAGACGTCCGCAACGTCGTCCTTGTCCCAGACAAGTGTGACCAACTTCCGCGGAGGGTCGGCTTTCAGCTTGGCCAGCGCGTCACGCCCGATAAAGTCGTGATCGAGATTCACAAGCCAACCCCAATTCAGATCGAATGGGGTATTGTGGTACAGCACGGGATCGGTCCCGTAGCTACCGCTGGCCTTGGACACGTGTAGGTCAAAGTCGAAGCCAATCGACTTGGCATATCGTCGAAACTCGATAAGCTCCTTATTGCTCGAGGGTGCGTGGACAGCTGGGATGAAGTCGGCGCCCGGCGTCGCAAACGCTGCTTCAACCTGCATTGGCAAACAGTGTTAAAGAAGGCATTCAATAATTTAAGATGAGAAACCAAAGGTATTGCTTACATGGTTCACCATCTTGGTACGGGCACCAAGCTGGCGGAGGTTGTGTGGCTTGCCAGCATCTACAATGGAGCTGTAAATCTTCCGAGCGTCTTTCGCAGGGCCCCAAAGCTCGAACCCGAGTTCGCCCGAGACGCCTTGTCGCAAGCATAAGAACTTCGTGCCGTTTATGGAGAGCTCCTTGTAGTGCATGAACTCAATGTCCTGAACCCCCTCGGCCGTAACCTCGTTGAGAAGTTTTGCGCTTCGAGGACCTTGAACCTGCAGGAGGAACCAATCATTGGTGACCAGCTCAAGCGTAGCATCGAACTTCTTCCTTCCGAATTGGAACTGATACGCCAGCCAAACAGTGCCAGGCCCGCTTGTGAAGATGAAGTCATCCTTCCCGAGCATGAGGACAAGGCCTTCGCCGACCACGCAGCCGTTGTCTTGGCAGAAGATAGCATGCTTCGCCTGTCCCGGCTTGAAGTTGGGCCACCGGTTGGTAGAGATGAATTCGAAGAAGGCCTGGGCCTCTGGGCCTTGGACGCGGGCTTTCAGCAGCGGCGACCAATCCCCGATGTAGCAGTCCGTTTTCCAGGAGACGCTCTCGTCGATCCAGCCTGAGTATTCATAGGCTTCGAAGGTAGGGCCGAAGCGGGACCAGGTGTTGACGGTAGGGTCGATGGGCACGGCTGGTGCTAGTGGAACGTGATGCTTCGCATGCCCATCATCAAACCAGCGTCGATCTGCGCTCTCGTTTGGAACTTGGGAGGTTGAATGAGACATGGTGAAAAATGGGCAGAATGTTAATTGCTTGCTTAATGCTTATCGAACTCGGGCAGATAACAGGAAGGACACACATCGATCATATGTATCTATAATCCTTTCTCGGACTCTTGCCTAAGACTATTTCCATATGACATCACGACTGCATGAATTGCTTCATCGAGATGGAGTTTCGGGGATCCGTTTGTCCAGCGGCATCATGATGTGGGCTGGTCAAAATGTCCTAATCAGGCAATGTGGGATGGTGGGACAGATGCCGTGTGGGGTATGTGGGATGTCTTGGCGGGAGTACCAAGACGCCCACCTTGCTGCAGCCCAGGTTTCGGCAGCGAGTCTACAACTTGATGCCAGAATTTTTGTGAACGTCGCTCAACGTAGTTCTTATCCGACAAGTCTCGTTACAGTCGGTAGATGTAGTCATGCTGTATGCAGTCATGCGATAACCTAGATATAAGATGCGTGATGCCTGGAAAGGTGGCACTAAGGGTCCTAAACCAGCCGCCCAGAAGCTTACATTTGTTCTCAACAATTCAATCTCGTTACAATCACACTTCAAGTCATTTTCACTATGTCTCGGCCGTTCGCCATTATCGTGGGTGCAGGCCCATGCGGCCTCTTATTAGCCCTCTTCCTCTCCAAAGCCGGGCTGGAGGTACAGCTCGTCGACGCCGGCAACGAACTCGACGACCAACCTAGAGCAACTCACTACGGCCCAGAGGCAGTAGAACAGCTCGACAGAGCTGGAGTTCTTTCGGACGTTCTTGCGCAGGGGTTCATCCCTCACGGCGTTGCGTGGAGAAAGCCCAGCGGGGAGGTCATCGCCGAGCTTCCAACAACCACTTTGACAACTTCTGTGAAGCATCCCTTGATCTGCTTGCCGCTGAACAAACTAGGAAAGATTTTGCATGACCATCTACTGGAGCAGCCCCAAGCCAGCATCCTTTGGGGTCATCGGGTGACGCATGTAAGGCAGGACGATGACCAAGCCATCGTGGAGGTGGACGCCCAGGGCACTTCGAAAACGCTGGCGGCGACTTACGTCATTGGCTGCGATGGCGCCAACAGCCAAGTCCGGAAATCGCTCTTTGGCGATATGGAGTTTCCGGGATGGACTTGGGATGAGCAAATTGTTGCAACGAATGTCAGTGACAAAGCATGCGCTGTCGCTTTGTCTATGCGCTAATCACTCGACGTTCCCCAGACTTACTATCCGTTTGACAAACACGGCTTCACAGACAGCAACTTTGTAATCAGCCGAGAGCACTGGTATGGCCGATAGACCCTTTTACAACTGCCTGAGTTTGGCTGATCATGATTGTAGGTACATGGCAGCGAGGATCTCCAACGATGGCCTGTGGCGAGTCACGTACGGAGAGGTACCAGGACTCACCAAGGCCGAATATCTCGAACGACAAGCCTGGAAGTTCGAGGTGATGCTACCAGGAAATCCGAAGGCGGATGAGTGGAGAAGTGTTAACTTCAGTCCTTACAAAATACACCAGCGCCTGGCACCATCGCTCCGACAAGGGAAGGTCCTTCTCGCGGGTGATGCAGCGCACCGTAAGTCTGATCATAAGTACTTCTCCAAGACTTGCATGCTAAAGAACGAAATTAGTATGTAATCCATTTGGTGGCTTGGGATTGACAGGAGGGATTCTTGACGTCGGAGGCTTGTATGACTGCTTGAACGGGATCGCCACGGGAAGGGCAGATGAATCCATCTTAGATCGATACAGCGATGTTCGCAGGAAGCTGTATCGTGACTTCACTGATCCCATTTCGACAGAAAACATGAGGAGGCTCTGCAAGAGGGACCCCGACCAAGTGTTGGAGGAGGACACGTTTTTGCAGATGATCAACGAAAGCACGCATAACCCTGAGGTAGCTGCGCAATTATCAGAGGGCTTGAAAGGTTTAGGTCATGATTTCACGCAATACTACAAGTAGAGATTAGAATCTTGCTACTTGAGTTGAGATGCTGCTATCTTGCACATGACCGTTTCTCAATTTCAGTCTGAGAGGGAGGAATGAAAAGGACACTAAAACTCCTCGTCAAAGTTGTTGTTTTGATAACTATAAGACACCAATAATCCGGGAAGAGAACCGATGGAGGACTGCGAGTATCGTCGTGTTCAATCAGAAAAATGAACAAGCCCCAGACCTTGGAATAAGACTATCCGCAGGCCACGTGTTTTGGGTGGACACCTTCACAGCGCCATCTCAGACTTGCAGAGACCATTCCCTAGACCACAGGGAAGGTGTCCCGGACTGACAATCAAGTGTATTATATATAACATAGGCAAGGCTGTAGCGTAAAACTTTCGGAAGTACAGGCTTTTAACCGCAAGATTATAAGATACCAATATTAGTGTAAAAGAGTGAGAATTCTACAGAATTTTGGGGTCGCTAAACCAAATGTGATGGCCTTCACGATCGGCAGTCATGCTCAATTATCAGATGAGTCGTATCAGTCAACCGTCAAGCCGGTCAGTATAACCGTCTCTGCGTGACCGACGGCTTGGTTAACCTGAACACTTGTCGCCGCTGTTCGTTGCTTCCGACTTGAAAGTATTCGTGGCAAACACACCAAGGCTTGCGCATCTCAAGTCGGAAGTCGGTGGCTGGCCGCCTAGACGTTACTGGTGAATGTTACAACGGCATCGCTCTTGCAGTGGAGAAAACCATCCGCGATGAATCCAGGTTGAGATTGTCTTGTAGTCTCTTTTGATTTCCTGTCCACAAACAGAGCCTTTATACAGAAGAGAAACCGCGACACGGCATTTGCGAGGGATAATCATGATGTTGCTCGCTTGTCCTTCCGCGAACAAGACATAAAAGCGGTGGTACAAGCGTAAGAGAGCATTTCAATCACGCAGCCAGAATGACAATCTCCCTGTACATCGCTGAATTAAGCCAGACAGCAAGAAACTGTCAAAGCCTGTCGGTACTGAAGCCATGTCTTGAAGTACTACTCTCCTCGACACTGACCACGTTCTGCTTCTTGCACTTATTCAGACACAAATAATCGACCGATGATGGACAATGGTTATTGGTGATAGGTACTCAGTTCGGTCCAGCGGCTTAGGGTGCGGCTCATCGACCTGGATTGGCACATATCATCCTATGATACTTTGAAATGAAGAATTGGTTTTCACTAATTGTGTAAGGGAATTTGATCCTTGCCCATAACTTGATATATAGATACAACCTCAAGATCTAAACCGACTTAGTTCACATCAAGGATGTCATATTTAAGGTGGATGGGAACATTACCGTGTATTGAAACACACATTTCATTCCGGGCGTCGGCTCCCAGAAATAGTTTGCAACGCTTACCTCCATGCTTCAACTATTTCCAAAAGACATGAGTAAGTGTAAGTGCTTGATGAAGATCTAGTCTCGGCTGTGTGCAACATGACGGACATTAACCCCCAGCGTCATCCCTCGGTCTCTTCGCCTACGGTGTATTCATCTTTGACAACAGCGCGAAACGCATCATCACGGATACACAAACAACCAACAAGTAAATATGAAGAGCTTTTCTAAAGTACCACACGGTTGAGTATCACGCGGATCGATTTCGAATTCAATCGAGCCCGACAGGCTGCAGCTGAATTCTGCCCAAGAATATAACTCGCACCCGCCTCGTTGCTCTTCTTATACGTGCGAAATTCTAGCTGTAGAAGTCCTTTCCCACAGCGGAAACCGATGACGAGTTACAGACTGAGGTGCCTCACCGGTCAGGACCTGCACTCCGCTCGTCTTGGCCCATGAGAAGCGCAGACAAGGCAGACCGGGCACACGATGAACATGATCATAGCAACAGAAGCCACATGCCCTGGACGAACAGCCCTTTTGACCTGTATGCAGCAGTGCGAAGGGGGAGGACGACGCAGAACCCAGTATCACATCGTCACTACTTCCTTAGAGCATAAATAGAGATTACTACCGTCGAAAGCCAGCCCTGGCTGTTTCTCAGGCCAATGTCACTTGCCGAGTATGCGTTCATGTAGGCTTTCCATTTGGTCGCAGGCCTCTCTCCGACCAGAGACACACCTACTGCCTGAGTATGATGTCTCGTCGCTTAAAGAACGCCGTGGCTAAACCATCACCATCAACTGAGGCACACCTGGCGCCGTCTCCGATCACTGCTTGAGTATTCTCGATATCGTCCCAGGAGAAACAGCAAATACCGGGGTCGGGGACAGCTGGCAAGAGTCGATATGGCAACTTTCCGGGCCTTCAACCGGCGGTCACAGACGGATGTTCTCGGAAGGATCACAGGAATACCGCCTCAGTAAGTTCACCATAACTCCCTTAAGCACTGCAAAGTATTCAACATCTCAATGTGGCGCCCCCTGCTATGCGGATGCAAGGCAACCAACGGACTGACGCTCAATACTTGACGCCACGGGCTGCCAAACACCCGTCTAGTAAATCTAGCAGACTGCCACTTGCGTATGAGCACTCGGGCAGAATCCCATATGCAAGAAATCACACAAGACAAACACCTGTTCAACATGGCAGATAGCATGTGGTGTGCCGTTTTGCCCCGCCCCCGCGCCGCGCCCCGGAGTCCGGTCTTCGTGGGAAGGGGGGCGGCTTGGCTGGCGGTCCCGTGTTAAGCCAGCGTGAGAACGAGGCCTCAACACCCGCTTAAAAAAAAAAAAGAAGAGTCCAGACCTGACCGTGTTTGGGCTGCGGGGTTGACGGGAAACTGCAAAAAGACACCCAGGTGATGTTGAGGCTGCGCATTTGTCCGCGTGTGCCCGATGTCTGCCTACCATGCGACCCTATCAAGACAACAGCCTGATGGGCTCTCCTGACTGTGTCAACAAATTACAACCCTGCCTGGACTGGCGCTGACGGGGCCACATGGGAATGTTGCTTCTGGTCACGGATAGGCCAGACAGGGAGGCACGTGAGGTGTTGGAATTACGCGTGAGACAGGCTCCCTTTGGAAGAACCGGGACAGACGGGGTGGGAGACCGCCGCTCGGGCTACGGGAGGTTTTGGTGAAGAAGTGTGAGGCACCTTTGGCAGGTTTGGGTTAGGAGGGGGACGTGCTAGACGGCGCCGTTGAGATCCGGAGCCGTGTCTTGGGGCCTTGGCGGTGTCGAGAAATGTTGGAGGTCTCTCGTCTGTGCCACCGCAGTATCTTGGGCAACCGGACGATCTGGAAGCCTTTGCTGCCCACGCTTTTGCAGCGCTCGTGTCTTGTGCGACGGCAACGACGACTGTGCATGAGATTTGAGTTGGATTGGATCTTGCGCGCATGCCCAGAGCTGGACAAAAGTCAGCTGATGGCTGGTCCTGGCAGCGAAGAAACAAACGTTAGGTCCCTTGCATGCGTGCCATCGTCCATCGATGGTTTTACCCCGCAAAACATATCGCTGTAGGGTTGGTTTTGGTATGGCGGGCGACTCAGAGCTTCTCGACTTGCGGAAAAGTTACCACCACCATCCCGGTTCCCACCCGCACTAAGACCAACGCCAGTCGACCTTGCCGGCGTTGTATGACGCAGGGTTGGGGTAGAAATTAGCGAATCACAGCGCAGCGATAAGGCAGTTGTGAGACTCGTGTGAGGGTGTGGGATGGCGTCGCTAGATTCGGGGTGGTGCATGATGACTCTCTGGCGCGCGCACACCTGGCTGAACGTTAGTCGATGACCGTCTGTCTGCGCAAATGTGTACGAAGCAAGCTCGTCCGGTGTCTGAATGCGAGATGCCGGGGCGCATTTGCTGTTTGATGGGCAACATGGGGCAGCGTCTTGCTCATCTTTGGCACTGGCTGCATGTGAGTTTTGACAGGTTACGCAGGCAGCGAATGACAATCAGGCTGATCGGGTTATTTCTCGGGCAAGTTCAACAAGCGGTCGGTCACTGGATGATGGCGTTGCACTCGGATAGGAGTGTCTGATGGAAAGCGACATGATCGATGGTGGAAGTTTGGTGGTCTGGGTTGGGTAGGGATGGGCAAGTGATGAACGGGCCAAGATGGCGGGGGAAGGGCGGGCGGGATGAGACAAACAGCCCTGAATATCATTTGCCATGACGGCTGGAGAGAATCCGTGGGCGCAATCAGTGTCCCGACAGGGACAGAAACGGAGGGCAAACTTCTGCGTACCCCAGGTAGGTATTCCGTATCAGGCACCTGCAGCAAGGTTGAAGTCGTGGGCAAGGGCGATAGGCCGAGTCAAACACGATGCATGTGAAAAGCAACGAGCGATTGAACATGTCACCATGCGAGAGATATGACGGTCGAATCGAAGAGCATCGGCTGTTCGTCTCTTGATTCTTTGTGCTTGGGTTGAGTTTGTTCATGTTGGTTGGGTGAATGCGGTGATGACACGTCTGAAGGTGCTGAAAGCGGGAGAGGCGCCGAGGTGATCGACGAGGTCCGTACGGATAGTGCGGTGATATTGGTTTCCCAACGACCACTGAAGGGTCCTGGGCCAGATGGTAGGGCATGCTCATCGGGCTCGAGGCGACGAACGGAGGGAAGATGGAGGGTTCGGAGTCGAGATGGTTGAGTGGCCAAGAGAACGGATGGAACGGAAGGCGAGTGGTAAGCGGCGCTAGAGCCTAGTGCCATGGGAAACTGCAAAGTGCTCTCCGTCGGCCTGCCATTCTCGTCAATGAGAGCCCGTCACATAGGTCGACAAGGATTTAAAGAACTGGAGCAACTGAGTCTGGCAGGTCTGCGAGGCAGGCGTCTGAGTGGACGGAGTGGAGGCGACTGTTCATCCTGGGGGTCGGAGGAGGCCGATGGAGGTGGACTTTGCGTGCGTGTTTGCGAGTCACCGAGGGCAGCCCCCCGGACAAGGACCGGAGGTTCAATAGCCGTCCGGTGATTGACATGGGAACTTGGCCGCCGTCGGGAGATAGATTGGCGGCGATGATGGTTGCTGGTGGAGGCCCAGACACAGCGCTTGGCCGCAGGCGGGCGGCTTGACGGTTCGACGATAGTTCGAGTTGTGGTGATGGTGGTTGTCTTAGATTCTGCGGCCGTTCGCCTCGGCATCTTGAACTGACTGTCGGGATGGGCTAGAGTCAGGTCCAGAGCAGCGGAAGGAGTCAGGACCCCAGGCCGTGCTGAAGAAGTGGTCATCATTTTCAGCCCGAGGGCGCCGAGGCGATCCAGAGTTCATTGAACAGCGCGTGCGTGCCTGTTGCTGTGTCACACCCATAGGGTCGGACGGATCTTGTGGTGGTCTCTTAGTAGAGATGGAGGGTCACGGAGGCGATCGGTAAAACGTGTAATTGGGCGGTGCGCTTGGGGGGTTGGAGGGGATGGGATGAAGTGGGAGGGATGGAGTCGTTGGGGGCTGATAAGCAAGAGGCACACGAGAGGCGGTCCGACGTTGGCGACGATGGGAAGGTCCAAGGAAGGCACCACTGGCAGCAAGCCAAGGTCGTGACTGCACGTTGTTGTATTACGCATAAAATGAGCGACGCATTACATTGCCAGGAACAGCGTTCCACTGCATAGCATAGCATAGCCATTTGGCAGTTGTGCAAGAGCCTGGCTCACGGACTGTGCTGTGCTTAATAATGCTATCCAGATAACTGGGGAGAGCTGTGTTTTACATAAGGTGGTTTATTCCAGATTTATCCCCAGGGTGGGTCTCACGGCTTGCCATTGGCTGAGAAGCTACCTCAGGCTTCAGCTGGTCGCTCTTTCTTTCACAAGTGTTCTCTCAGAGGCCTCTCCACGTCCTTTGAGCGCTCCAGGGCTGGGCGCTGATCGGGTCAGCCGGGCGCTCACACGGTGAGACCCTGCTGGAAGGCCCCGAATGTCTTGGAATTCCCACTACACTATTATGACGGTCTTCACCACTGCCACAGGACCATCAGCAGCGTCAGGGCCAATCAAGGCCGCAGATCCAGTATCGGTGTGTCGCCGTCTTTAGCACACGGTGCTGGCTATCCGTCATCCGGGCCCTGAAGCCCTGTAATTGTGACACTGGCGGCGCTGTCATGGTCCGCAATAGGGGTGTTGATGTGAGAGCTGAAAGAGCGCTCGTATTATGTATCCTTCCAGAAGTGATCCAGGCTGGCTGGTGCTGGTCTCGAGGTGAGATCCACCGGTGGCATGAACGTGACCACATTCATGGACTGGACGGGACACTGGAGGAGGCGTGGACTTGGAGACCCCCAAGGACCCCCAACTCAACTCATGTCACCCCAAACTCTAAGGCCCAGACAGGAGGAGAGACGCAGAGACGACGACAATTGGGGGAAGTTGGAGGCTTCGGGTGCTTATCAGTTGGGGCCTGTGCGCCCATCCATCGCGCTTTCCTTTGGAGTCGAGGAAAACGCCTCCAAATCAGGCAGGACGCACACGGAGGGGAGGGCAAGCACACAGTCACCGTTGCCTGCCAGGGCAATACGCAGTAACGAAGCAAGCAGGCACGGAGGGTGAAAGCGCGAGCGAGGCAGGAACGATGAAGGGGAAAGGAAGGAGGCAGGAAGAGGCGTCAGTCCCTGCCTTGCCCTGCGCCCAGCCTGTCTACCGCAGCAACCGCAAAAAGTCACGGGCAACCACGATCCAAGCAAATCAAGGCAGGGCAGGTCCAGCTGAGATTCTGAAAAAGGCAGTGGAGGGCAGCATCACGTCCCGTCGTCTACCATCCAGCGCCTGTCGTCTGCGTCCCCGTGTCTTGCTGCTGCAAAGTCCCTAGTCATGATCCATGGCCGTGGCCCCTTCCCAGCCTGTCCTTCCCCAGGTTCCTTATCAGCAACTCCATCCTGGGCCCGTTATCAGTGTCAACGTGTGAGGTGCCTGCCCGTGCTGTGCCAGTCCGGTCACTGGTGTGTGTTGTATGGAACTCGGCCCAGTAACAGAAGGCGAGAGGTGTCATGCTGGGCTGGATTAAGGTGCAGATAATCAGGACAGCAGAAACAGCCTCGGGTTGCCTTCCGCTCCTACGGATAGTCACTTATCTCTCTGCCCAAAGCCAGATCTATAACCTGGAAGGAGCGAATGCCCTCTGCCCTGCCACCTAAAACCAAGAGTCCCCCAACCTGCCTGTGGTCTCTTCTCTGCTAGTCCTCATTCTCGGTGTCTCTACTCTTCTTTTCTCCCTTATCGCCGCCTCGTGCATCGTCGTCATCGTCGCCGCCTCACCTACCGAACGAACCTCGACCTTGACTTCGCCTCTCGGGACGTGCGCCGACTGCTCTGCTCAATACCTCGCCGATACATCCTCAATACCAGACAGACACCAGGCCTCCCGACCGAATATCGATTATTCGTACCTAATACTAATACCCATCATCGTCATCGCGAGTCTCGAATTCACCCTCGTGACGGATTTCCATCTTCGATATCCAAGGCCTATCAGCCGTCAACCTACAACCTCCAACTCGAATCCAGGTCCTTCCCGGCGCTCATCGCATTCCGCTATCAGCAGCCACCCTCCTCTGTCAACCTCTGACGACGACCCGAGTCGTGCGCTTGCTGGCCTCCACAACTTTACGCAAACCGCACCCGCACCGACATTACCACACGCGAACCCACCCGATCCAACAACATTCACGGTCAAGCAATCTGCACTTCACTCGCAACCGCGCTCTGCACTCTGCAAGGGCGGCAGCACATTCCATCGTCCCGCCCGTTCCTTGCTACGAAATCGCGCGAGATTGGAGAATAAGGGTGCAGCTCCAGCAAAAGCCGGGCCCCAGCGACCCAGATCCCACCCAGAACCACCGCAACCAAGGATACGACGAATACAAGACGTTGAAGAAAAAAGACCCGCTGCGTCACTTCCCGTCAATCACCGTCCTCAAAGGACCCGTCGCGATTCCTGTTCGAGCTTCTCCTTGAAAAGCATCGTCGCTGATTTGTTACCGCGCCGTTGACTTTACGTTACCAAAACATTGGCCACCCCTGCCCCCGGCACACGACACAGCGCATCTCCCAGTCCCAGAAAGGCAGAAGGGCAGAAGGGGTTACAGAAGTCAGAGACGACAGACGAGCACGTCCGTCCGCACCGCACGCCCACACACACCCCCAGCAGCAAGCACCACCTCAAGAGATCCCAAGTGCCAGCCCAAGGGACAAACTGTACAACTGCCCGAACTGGTCCCCTAATTGCGCGTGCCCTCTGCAGACTGCAACAGCCCGCCACGCCTTGCACGCCTCCACTGGTCGGCCCAAACCCTTCAGAGTCACAGTCGAATCCCCTAGCTTGAGCGCCGCCTCCTCCGCCGTCTGCTCGCCAATCCGTACCAGTTTCCAGCGCCTCCGAACCCCCATCCATCCTGGTTCCAGTCGTGCCCTGCCCTGTCCTGCAGAGGTACCTCACCGTCTCTGCCTGACCTCAGGGAGCCACAAAGTACCACCACCCTAGGGAGTGTGTGCGTGCCTGGTCTGGTCCCTTTCCCACCCCTTCCCTGTCAACCTGTCTTGCCTGTCGGGTCCGGCCTGCCCCGCCGAGCCACTGGCGCACCAGGGCCCAGGGAATGTCCAGACGCCATGATGTCCCCAAGGAGTTTCCTTTACTACAATAGGCATCCCTCGGCCTCTTCCACACCACCAGTCGCTTCTCCCTCTCCTCTGCTTCCCACGCGCAAACCGAACACCGACAAACTCGCTGCCAATACGATTTCGACTTCGACGACATCTCCCCCCGTCAACACCCCCAGAACGGCGCTGCCTTCTGCCTTGCTGGATCGGAAAAAGGATGCTCAGAACGTTTCTGTCACCGTCACGCCTATCCCTGCTTCTCCCACTACCACCGCAGCTACCATGGCCAAAAGGAAGGATGCTCGCCGCGAAACGTCTAAGTTGGCGCCGTCGAGCCCTCCCAGGACAACCACGAGCGTAACGACCCGGCCAACAACGCCCACCGGCCCAGTTCAGATCCCCTCAAAATCAAAATCCAGCTTGTTTTACGGCTCCCGCCACGTTACGAGGAAATCGTTCCGCCCTAGAGATGTGCACTCTCCGGATGCCGTCCCTCCCGCCATGCTGGCCCTCTTGGCCGTCACTGATATCCCCAGACAGAGACGTGGCTCCAAGCAAAAGCTTGCTCGGGACCAGCCCATGACTCTGGAGGCTGTCATTGAGAGGCAACAGGTCTGTGAGAAGGAGCTCAGTCTCACTTTTGGCAAGAGTCCCATGGACTTGCTTCTCTCCCCACCCGATGATCTGGAGGACGACGATCTCTCCATTAGCGATAGCGGACTTGGTTCAGTCCTGTCAACACGAACGGTTTCTGTCGAGTCCATGCCCTCTCTCGGGGACTCGTTCTCCACCGACACGCTGTCCTCACTCGAGTCACCTTACGGATCAAGTCCTCGCAGGAAGCGATCGCGACAGCCCCGGAGGTCTTTGGAGCCCATTTCCTCTCCTCCCGGTCAGCCAGAGGATCACCCACTGTCCCGCGACCGAGTCTCCGTGGATGAGCTCGACTTTAGAGTTTTTGACGAATCGCAAGATGAGGAAGACGTGAAGTCGGAATTCTCATTCTCGGACTACACCTTCCCCTTGCGTCCTCTTAAGTCGGCTTTCAAGTCCAACTTGACTGCGTCCCTCCGCGCTCTCCGTTCGGCAGCCCGATCTATTTCCAACATCAACTTTTCGTCAATTCCGCCAGACGACTTTCTCACCCGGTCCATTCTTACCATAGACCCTAAGGTGCCGTACACGGATGAACGACGACCGCCCGTGCTGGAGGAGGAGCCGTCGGCGGCCCTCCGCCGGTATCTGAACCCCACGACCAATGCACGCATAGAGCCCCACCCAGCAACGGCTGCCGCTGCGCCTACGGGAACGCGAAGCTTTACTGCCTCGATCCAGATGCAGACCTACAAGGTTCAGCGAAGCCGGAGTGCACCTCCTCCATCCAGCCGGGGCCCCTCTCCGACGACATCGGCAGGCACGACTCAGTCAACGCCTTATCAGCCCCCCTCACAATCTCCGAACCAGACTGCCTTTTCTTACCCGCCTGGAGCGATGCGTCAGCGCGAGATGCGCGAGAACTCGGATTTCATCCGCATCGCTGTCATGGAAATGGCGATGCGCAAACAGGGCAAGCTTGACGACCAGCGCCCAGGCCGTGCCCGCTGGGCGTTGCCGCCGCGGAAGGCGAGCGTGCGGGCCTACGAGGTTGGCGCCGACGGCGTCCCAGCTCGATGGATTCCCGTGTCGCAATAAGCGTTGCACGAACACATCATCTCCAGCATCACGCGAGCCGACGATGAAGCGCACCGAAGATGCAGGAACCCCCACGACCGGACGCCGCCCGACGGTGCGCCGCCGGCCACGCACCCAGCACCGATGCCGCAATGTGCAACAACACCAGACACCGAGCACGTCAGCAGTCGGATCCCAGTCCGAATTACTTCACCCGCGGCAAGCTTGTGTTTTGCCGTGGATTTTCCACCCGCGTGCGACACTACGACGGTGCTTGTCCGCGGACAAAGCGAAAACAAGAGGGTCGGGGGGCATTCCTGGCACGTTGTGTGCGCTGCCCTGATTGCACCGTGTCTCTCGGGTGGAATCGTCATTCAACAGGCCCCAAGACGCTAATTTACGGGGAAGCGTTGGGCCCGCATTCATCAGACAGGGGGCCGACGTTAAGTGCCTGCCTTATCCGATATCGCGGAATGGTCAGCATCATCGCGCGTCTGGCTCCCTGCAATAGGGTTCCGTTTTCTACCTAAACCGTCGACTACGCCGTCTGGGGCACCGAGGACGGCATCCATTTTTCTTCGCTTCTAGAAGCAGTCGATCTGCGGGTCTTCTCATGCCGTTACCTTACTGTTTGGTAATAGCGAGGGACCTTTTGCTAGTCGTCCGTCTACCGCCTGCCGCCTACGGCCAGGAACTTTTTGCGTGGCCTTTTGGCCGCCGGCACGACTATTGCGAAATGAGCTGTTTGTTAGCGGGTCGTCACCACCTGCTGCATTTGTCGATTTTTCTAGAACCGAAGATCACCGACTGGAAGCGAGGCGCGAGCAGGAGAATTGTTCGGTCGGTCGGATGTTCGCACATTCGAATTATTTGAAACAGGGGGCGGAGCAATCTGCGAAAATGAGAGACGCAAGATGCGTTGTCAACAACTACCAAGGAAAACCAATGATCGGAGCAAAGGGTTACGACAACAGAGAGGTGGACACACGTCCGACACACACACATTGCACACACGACAACGTGCACACACACGCATACACAACACACACACACACACACACACATACAACGTCTTTTTTGAGCCCGGTCCCGAGCGCATGGCCTGATGACAGCGACACGCGACAAGGAATCATTTCGCAGCGTGGGATGCGCATAGCCAAGACTGCGTCGTGGGGTCGCATCTCACCTTGGAACGCATCCAAGGTTGCGGATGCTGCTGCCACCGAGGGAAACGGGCCACTCACAGCGCCTTTGATTCGCATTTGATTCGACAGCATATGCATAGCGATGGATTGGGGACACGAGCATTTGAGGCGCATCGCATGCATACCAATTTTTTTCTGTGTTTTTTCTCTTCTCATTCTACACTCAACTCTCTTTCGTTTGCTGAGCGACGACGACTCACTCACACGCCTTTACCGCCTTCGACAGCGCTGGCAAAACACCCACGCGGCACGAACTCGGGTGTCTGCGGGGGGGTCAAGCCCGACCCCTCTTGGTGTTATTCCCCACGCGAACAGCCCACGTCTTGGCACCAAAAAATTGACTCTGACCTTGCATGTGAATGCAGGTTGAGTGACTGGCGCCCAAGTGATCGAATGGGGGGCCGCGACGTGAGTCAGGGAAGGACCTCGCACAACAAGGAAGAGGGGAGTTGGGAAAACTTTTCTTATCTCTGCATACAACGATGCAAGAGAAATGCGACGACATGAGAGCCGGAGTTTTGTTTAGGAAGGTACAGCCGCGAGGCTTTTGGTGTATTACGGCGCAGTGGCATTAGCAAGGAGCAAGATCAAGAGCATGGGAATTAGGCAATGCGGCATCAGAATTCGCATGGGAGCAAAGGATGCGCTACAGACGCACAAGATGATTTAGTTGCAGAACAATCTCAATCACATATTGTACACATATTCTTACAGGCATTCCATGGTTGTCGATGACAGGAACTGACTGATTGGTGGCAGGACCTGACTTATCCTTGCAGGGCATGGCCCAGGAACACGTTGCTCGGACTGGGCCGGGAAGCATGCAGGGAGGCCTAACCCAACCTCTGACTACGAATACAGGAACACGGCCTGCAGATTCAAAAGTGCACCGCTACTTTGGCACGCGCAGGTGATTGCGGTCGAAAACCGAGATAAGGGGGCCGGTCGTCGACTGGCGGTCACGCGTTGACGGGGTCGATTTCTTTCGGAGCAATCTCACCGCCATCCAGATGCGGCCAAGCCGACGAGGACGTGGTTCAGGCTGGCCCGTTCGCTGAGCCTCTCGGCGGCCCGAAAAGAGGTCGGACGTGTCGGACAGTGCCTGGCTGTTTTGTTTGGTGGGCGCAGCGGCGGCGACGGCGGCTCGCCCGCGCATTACCGACGTTCGATTTCAGCTTGACAGATTCCGAGACACGCGAATATCGACCGAGCGAGACGACCGACAGACGGGTTTAGGTCCTGCGTAGGCGAGCAATTCCCACTTTCGCCCTCTTGCCGAGAGGCACGATTCCCACTCTTGTTTGCGCTCGGAGAGCCGCCACCTCGGCAGTTGAGAGCACCGACCTTGCCCAATTCAACTCGAACGGCCGGTTCGTTCCCACCCTTTGCGGCCTCGGCTGTGCGGAAATCGACCGGAAATCGTGGCGAGGCTCCAGAAATTCATTTTTGGAGTTGTGCACAGAAATGTGTTCTCTCTCTCTCCCCCTCAGTTCTATTGCCACCTCCTTGCAGATTGTATTAATAACGATACTACCGAATCGTAGGGGGTATCCGCTTTCTCGGGACGTCGCGGTGCGGTTATTGCGATCGTGCGCCCGTCTGCACATGGCCTGTGGCGAAAAAAAAGGACGGTCAGACATGTGGGAAGGGTGTTTTCTCCGCTGTAATACTTCGAGCGGCGGAATTTTGATTGTGTAATTTAGGTCAGGGTTCACCGTTCACAGCTCAGGTACCCTTTTTCTGCACTGCAGGGTTGGAATTTGTGCGCGCTATTTTCATTTAGGGGTCCAATGCCAATGGTTCAGTTTGTTGTGCGGTTCCATCTTTGGTGATTTGTTGTTTAGGGGTCCTGCCTGCGCGCGTTTGAGGGGAGGATCCTTGTTCGCTGGGGGCTGGGCTGGTAAGGGCTTTTTTTTCAGTGGTGGTGGTTTTTGGGGAGGCTACCTAGGTGAGGTAGGGAAGATTGCGGTGAACCCTGGGTCTCCGCCTTAGGGCGGATGGATCCATGTGAGACAGCACTGAGATGGCAGAGGTTTGGGGGCTATGAACTCGGGGTGTGCGGTTATGATTATGGGATTGTGGATTTGAGTAGACGAGATGGGGATTTTGGTATGGAGATTGGGAGGTGGTTTGGAGTCTAGACGGTTTCTAGAAGGTGTTTTGGGATGGGGAGTTTTGTCTTGTTTTAGAAGGTGGTGAGTTTTTTACCCTCTCCCAAGACCGGGGCAAGATGGTTTTTGGGAAGGAGGCAAGATTTTGAGATTGGGGACGGGCTGTTTTGCTGAGGCCGAGGTATTCGTATGGGATTTCCCCTTTTCGAGGGTATTTCTTTGCTTCTGTGGTGGGTGAGTGACATTTGGCAACGGGACGGACCGTTTGACTGGTTTTGTGGTTTTACGGTGATGCATGTGAGATGTTGGCTGTATGACTTGTCGAAGTTGTATTCCATCTGGAGCTGCGGGCGTTCCTCTGAGGGTTGGATCTCCAGTACGGACTGATGAGGTAGTTTTCGCTGAATTATGTCCAAAGTGATTGGTCTGCCGTACAAGGGGATGTGAAAAGAGAGTTTTGGGGAGCATTAGGGGCCGTTGAGTGGTGTAAGGATGCTAGTCAGATTCCTTGCTGGATGGACGGATGGCTTGGTGTTCTTCTGCCTGTCGGTCTGTTCCGGTGGTGGCGATGTGGAGATGTGGCGGGCGGGATGTTACGGTGAGTTGCGTTGCGTGCGTCTGGGGATGAGATAAGGTAGGTGAGGTGAGGTGAGGTGAGGTTGGGGAAGATGGTGTGATGGCTGTGGGAGGGTTAGGTGAGTGAGTGATGGTGTTTGTGGGAGAGTGTGAGTGGCTTGATGGCGTGAGGTTGCGAAGGATGGCGTTTGATGGCGACATTTTGGTTTGGGATTGGGGTATAAGAAGGCGTGTCTGCTGTGAATTTGGAGAAGGGCGTTCTTGTCTTCTTGGGTCGGTTTGGGTGAAGAACCGGGAGGATCTTGCGAAGTGAGATCTGTCGACGTCAGCTCACGACACTGGAGAAAGAGGAGGTGAATTTCAAGATGACGGGTTATACCGATAATTATCGACGACTGTTACACCGAAGGATACCCGACTTACATCGACAGACCGAGTCAAGTGACCGACTGACGGGAGAGGCTCGACCTGATGGACGTATGGAAAATGCCGCGGAGCTTGGAGGACGATCGACATCGAAATCAACGGGGCCGAGACGATGACCGAGTAGGCGGTTGTTGAAGAAAAAATAAAAGAGAGAACGGGGCTCCTTGGTTTCTGGCGCCGGCAATAATCTTGTCGGGTTGACCTTCGAAATACTACCTGGAAGCATTTTCGCTGATGCATGGTGAACCAAGAGCCATCTACACCAATACTCCAGGTTATGGCGAAATTGTCGTCTTCATCGGCAGTTCCCCCAACAGCTGTGGTGTAGTCGCCGGGATCATCCAAAGAGGATGTTGGACGGAGACGGCGCCGGTGTGGACCTCCGGTCGGAGGTGATGGGCCTCGGTACCGAGCAGGCTTTTGACGTAGGTCGGCTGGCCGTGCCATACGGTTCAAAAGCTGTTGCGAAACCAGTTGGCAACTGAATCCCCCAGATCTTGAAAAAATATTGGCTTGAAGGAGTTTGAATGTGCAGCTGTCCAGCTTTATAAGGAGATCAGCAAATATGCATGACGGCAGAACTCTGGGTTCCGAGCGTGCGGCAAGCGACATCACTATGGCGATGCATAAAGAGGATGCTCTCGATGTCCAAGCCTTTCAACTCAAAACAGATGATGTATACTCTTTGTAGGAGACCTCTTGATCATCCCAAGTTGACTACCCATCCGCTGTTCGACATCATGGTTGAGGTCCGCATGACGAGAAGCTGAGATCTCGGGTTGTACGCAGTGAATAGCCAGACAGATAAACAGCGGAAGATCAATGACGCCGACAAGGTGGGTCACAATCGCATTTCCATCAGCGAGGTCTTGAGGTTTATTCCATCCGGGGTTGTGTTTGACAACGAAGAATATTTGGTATCGCGAATTCTCGCGACGAGAAAGACAATCCAATGAGTTGCAGCGAGATTGAGGGCTTACCGAAACTGCGAACATACTTATATGGACACGCAACATGCCTACCACTCTATCGATAAATGTCAGCTCAGAAAAGTATGCAAATTCGGGATGTTCACTCCTTGCGTACAATGAGAAGATGGACTCGAGCCGACGGGAATGGGGGCGAGAGCAGGCCGGGCTCAGCTTTCGAGGATCGAGGACTTCGATAATCAGAACGAAGCGGAGCTCGATGAGATAGGGGCATATAAGAAGGACAGAAGACGCGCTTTTGCAGCTGGATCTCACAGCAAGGACAGAATGGAGCCGAACGATAGATGGGCGCTGTTTCTTACATTATGGCCTGAACAGTTGACCTGACATAGCCGGGAATCGAAAGTCTACACCCGTGGAATCCAAAGCAAAACCCCATAACCCTGATGACTTCTCCCCGACAATCGCCACGTATTCGAATGATATCCGGTCAGGATACGCTGGGAGTTCTTGGGGGCGACGCCAGAAGAGGCTGTAGTCTCTCGCGGGTGACGATGGGGTAGATCTGGTCGGCTGAAGAACGCACGTCAGTGGATACAACGAACAGCGCATTCTCCCAAAAAGGCAGATGACATGCTGAATTCCGAAGAAGCGATTGCGGGGGAGAGAGAACAAAATTTGTTGGCTTTTTCGCATGTTTATATAGCCTTAGGGGTCCAGGTCTTTGGTTCAAGGATAGGTAGTCAATCACCAGACACTGGAAGCAGTTATCTTGATCCTTTCAAGTACCAGGATGGGGTAAAAATGCCATGCTGTGGCTTGCGTTTGACAAGTGACCTCATTCCATCTTCAATAAGACGGTTGATCAACTTACCTATGTACATATATATTTGTTATCGAGCGCTTGAAGCGAGACTGGTTGGACCACCGAGAAATCACGTCTGGGTAGTTGCGCTGAGCGTAGTGCATTGCCGCTCTCTGTTGTCAATGATGCAGTTGGTATGTTTCTAAGTAAGTCGCGATCTCGTTTCGTTTGCTTGCTTATACTACAGAGTCCGTCGTAGATACACAGACGGCAGTCACAGACGACGCTGGAGGCATCTGCTCTCGCGCGGTTGACTGCGCTGATACGGACAGGCGTGGTAAGCCGAGTGTGCTCCGTCGCGTTGAATGGAGAGCCTCCCGCCACTGTGACACGCGGCTTCACGATGCCGCTCACTTATCTGCGTTTGGTGTAGGACACAAATTCCTCGGCTTTCCCATATCATTATATGCCATCACGGGCCCGGCGAGGCCAGGGATCGCTCCCACCGACCCACCCCACGCGCCTCGATGACGGAAGGGCCAGGCGCGCCCAACGACTTCAGCAGGACCAAAGCATTGATTCAAGATGCGATCCTACGATGGGTACGAATCGTCTGCGGTACACCGTCTGTTACCAAATCGAGGCCGTGATAGAAATATAGAAAGCCACCAACGAGGACGAGTGGCACAGCAACAGACAGCCACACAATTGGGCGCAGCAGCATTATGCTCAATATGAAGCGTGATGTGTAGTTCAGCAAACCGTGTTCCCAGATCACATTCGAGGTCTCTTTTCCTCGTCATTAGATCATGCCGTCCTCCAACTGTCGCCGCGTATCCCACAGCGTTCGTCATGTACACACGACCGATACTCACAAACAGCGCCTTCTTAGCACCTTCATTGGTATAACAGATGATCCTTTGATATTATATCGCAGGAGTGACGAAACCTAAGCAACACGTTCCACTATCGAGAAGCATGGTGTGAGGACCGCCTGATCTGGTGCTCTACCAGAATAACTATCGAAAGCATCTCATTCTTATACTAACACCTAAAGGAGCAAACACCGCATCAACCCCCCACAAGAAGGAGACACGATTCACGCAGCTGGCGGACATCTCAAGGTAGTATAAAAAAGAACCCCACGAGCGAGAGTCGCCCTTTTCCTCCCCAGCGCAATGGACGGGAGCCTGGACAATCCCTCGCCTTTGGAAGCAACCAGTTCTCACATCCAAGTCGATCATTCCAACGCCGTCGATCAACTTCACGCGTAACATCAAAGACACGGTCATCGTTTTATGAGACGAGGAATACTCGACAGCCAAGAACACTAGATAGAACCCAGGCAGGGCCGGAGATTGTCCATACTTCCGGAGGACTTGCATAAGCTCCGCGAAGAATCGCACGCAGAACCCCTTACCACCTCACGAGTCCATCGTCGAAGCTTGGATAGCGCCCCATTCCCCTGCCTCAAGATACCTTAAGTCACAACTACACCCATATTTATAATACTCTTCTCCGAAGACGACAAGCTTAACATAAGGCTACTTTGTATTCTTCCGCCACCATGAATTGCTCCCCTACTTCTAAAAACGATACAACTTCCCTCCCCTCAAACCAAATCCATATGTACAAAACTTCAGAACGCAAAACGCTGGCTTGAAAAGACTCGCTTTGTCCTGATCTCCTTCTTTCTCTCATCCTCTGCTAGCCACCCTTCTTCCCATCGAAAATTACAGAAAAGAATCAACGCCAGTTGACGTTGTGGTGTTGTAGTAGTGTAATGATATATAATACCCTCCCAAACGCCGGGTATAGCGAACGAATCTTGCAGCCTCCCTTGTCCACGGGGCCCAGTTCTATCCGGCACGTATGCTCTCGCTCTTTTTGTAAAACCTTCCTATCCTGTTTGACTCCAATGCTTCATGTTGAATAATACTTCCCACTCACAAAGACCCATCCTAACCGGTCTTCACTCGACTACCAAGTCCTCCGAACCTCTTCACCGCCTTGGGGCTTTCCTCGGGAGACGCAGTGGCCTCTTCGTCCGGTTCTGGGGTGTCCTCCCTCTGCAGCCGACTTGGTTCTTTGCTGGGCTCCCTCTTACGGTGCGTGAGGGCGTTGAGCTTGTCGCGGAGGAACCCGCTGCCTGCTGACTTACGACGGCCTTCTGGTTCCGCTCCCGTTCCCGATCTAGATAGAGATCTAATCGTGCCGTTGCCGGGCTGGTAGTCCGGCGCGAGACTGCTTCTAGACGACGGGCGGAGGAGCTCTATACCCAAGCCTTGAGGGTTTCGGCCGTCTGACGGCGTGGGAGGCGTCATCATCAGGAAGCTGGGAACGGCCGGCCCTTGCATGCTCGATTCGCCCGTTCGACGTGATCTCGAACTCGCGACGCTAGAACTCCTACTCGTGGATCGCGGGATCGGGATGCTACTAGCTGAACTACCGTGTAAGGACCTTGGTGGAGAGCGCGAGTAGTCGACGGGAGAATTACCATATAAGCTCGAAGAGTCGTCGCTGTTGTTGATGCTATCAGCGTCATGCTGTGACGCGGAGGACGGTGCAATGAGGGACGACCCGCTGGCGAGCTCTCGCAGCTTGCTGGCCTGGGTGTTGCTGGGGCGGTGCTTGAACTTGTTGCCAATGATCGCGCCCGTGTGCGAGATCAAGGCTTTGATGACGGCCTTCTTGAGCGCGAGGGCAAGGTCGAGGTTGGACCAAGTCTTATTGCGCCACTCGACTGCAGGCATGCGGAACACAAAGTCATGCACGTCTTCCACGTTGCGGTTGTCCTTGCCCTTGTAGCTGAGGCAGAGAACCACGGAGGGCATCTTGATGTGTGCGAACGTCATATAACTGCTCGCGCGAGACATCATCTTAGTGAGGTCATCGGACGGCTTGTTCTCCTCTGCCTTGGACTCCTTGCGCAGGCCGAAACGGGACTTCTTGCTGTCGCCCGCTACCGAGCTTTCCTTGGACGAAAAGCCCGTCGACGTGCGGCCGATTCCGGGACGAGGAGCATTTGATTTCAGAGATTCATATGACGGCTTCTTGGCGATAGTCTTTCCTGTGCCCACAGACCGGAACAGACGGAAGCTGTGGCCCTCTCCAGTGTTGACTGAGAGATTCTTCTTAGGCGTGCTACCAACCGACTTGGACGGGGAGTCCGAGTTCAAAGTCGGGTGTAGACGCAGCTCGAGTGAGCCAGGCCTGGTGTTGAATCCATCCTTATCACTAGCCGTAAGACGGCCAGATCCAGACATGGAGGAGTCGTCTTCGTCTTCCTCGTCGGCGGGCGTGTGCTTGAGCATGAAGGGCGAGTCGTTCTTGGCTTGCTTCTCATCGCCGTCAATGCCAGGGAAAATGTATTCGAATATACGCTTTCCGACCTCTCGTTCCAGCTGAACCTTCATAGGGAACAGGTTGACTTCGAAGTGATCCATGACAGGAATGCCGGCAATAGCTTCAAGCATGTACCAGTAGACTCGGATCATCTCCCGGTTGCCCAGCTCGCCTGCGCTCTTCTCATCACCAATGTACGGGGCGATGATCTCTGGGTACATGGCGTCAGGCAAGAGGTTGAAGCCGAATACCTTGCCGACCCGAATCAAGTTGATATGCGAACCATCAGCGTTATCGGTACGGTCGTACTCCACATCCTTGAGCTGCAATTCGACCAGAGGTTCCTTGTTGTCACGAAGCATGTGCCAGACTGTGTCGCGAGCTGTGATGCTCCATCTCAGCAAGGCGTTGCTCTCGGATGCCGTCTCGTATCTGCGCTGCGAAGATGTAATAGCCTTCATCATGAAGAACAACTCGTCCTCGCATGCTGCCAAATCACGCTCCAGGAGAAGTCTGTCCTCCCAGCCACGTTCGTCCATGTACTTGGAATAGATCTGGAAGTGTGACTTGATGTCTTGCAGTGATCGAATGCGCTCTTGGAGCTTCTGCACCATTTCGGGCGTGCCGCTGAGATCACTGAAATCGGAGGCCAGCATGATCTTCTCCAGACGCTCGCTTCGTGTCTTCTCCAAAGGCTCATTGTACATAAGCAGGTCCAGTACAATGACATACATGGCGTAATAGTCTCCGGAGTTGCAGAGGGCACGGGCTTGGGGAAACTCGACCCAAAGGTTGTCCATCTTCTGTTCGGCATTGGGCTGCGATGAATCACTAGAGCCTTCGGTGTTGACTTCGTCGTTGTACTTCAGACGCAGAGTATTATACTTGTCGTATCGGAGCATCGCGGATGTCTTTTGAACCACACGATTGAACCCGAAAGGATCGGTCTCGAAGTCGAACATGACCTCCATAGGAACCCAGGGAGGCCAAGAGGTCGAGGACGGCGTTCCATAGCGACTTCCGGCATAAGAGGTGACCATCTCCGAGAAGTAGGACTGGTGAGTGACAAAGAACTGGGTGCTATCCATGTTCACAAGGAATCGTCGCTGCACCAAACCACTGACGGAATCTGAAATTCTCATCTTGTCCATGACCTCAACAACCTTGAGTTCCATGCCCTTGGATGTGAGGATGACCACATTCTTCTTGTTCTTGTCGCTCTGCAACTGGATCTGCGGCGCAATGAGGCGGACGTGGTAGCTGTTTTGGGGTGTGAATTCGTCCGAGATACCGCTCGACAGGTCCTCAATAGGGACGTTCGGTACGTTGTCACCGCCTTTGCCGTCTGCGTTAACATACTTCTTGCCGTCTTGGAGGATCTTCTTGATGCGGTCCTCGATGTCTTGCTTGAATTCGCGCTCTGCCTGGTCGAGGTCTGGAGAGGTGCCTGTTGTCGCGCCACCCGTGGGGGTCCGGTTCTTGCTGGCGTTGGGCTTGGGATTCTGTTTGGCCTTGTACTGCTCCTCCACGATATCCAGGATAAATTTGACCGCTGGACGGGACAAGTAGTAGACGAATCCCCGGCGCTGACTGACTTGGTGAATGTAGCGAAGAACGATATTACGCAGCGTGTTGTTCCACTTGAAATGAAGGTTGTGAATGACGAAACGGTTGTTGAAGTCGCTCTCAAACTCGGCACCGGAGGGGATCGTCAGCGAATCTTCTTGCTCAAGATAGATCGACTCTTCAGACTGGCTGCTGTCGTTTTCGCGCTTGAAGAATTGGGTAGTGTCCGTGGGCTTGTTCATCTGCCGAAGCATGTTTTGAAGGTACACCTTTTTCTTTTGCAAAATGGCGCCTTGTTGTTGCAAGCTCTCGAACGCAGCAACAAGCTTAGGGTCTTTGGCGTCGTCACGTACAACCTTCAGCTCAGCTTCGCCCAAGTTCCGTCCGTAGCTTTCTATTTGGACTTCCAGCTGAGCCAAGCGTTCCTGAATAAGTTGTGTCTGAACTCGGCGAGGATCGTCGTCGTGACTCATAATGCAGAAGTGCGTCGGCTCGTCACCGAAGGGGCTCTTGCGGTCGGGATCTCCAGAGACAACGCCTCCAATGTCGGTTTGCCGGAAGTACGTAAGGCGAGGTGCATATGCCAAGGGCAGAATCTTTGTATCCGGGTTGGGTTCCGTTGGCAAGATCCAATCCAACTCGACAAAGTCATCCATGTCAATCCAGCTCAGGTCGTTGTCAGGAATCGTGAAGCGTGACAAGTCGGCGCTATCTTCGTGCTGGTTCGTTATCAGCTGGGATATGGAGCCTTTCTTGATGGCCTCGGTTGTCGTGCCTTTGATGCTTGCCGACACTGCTCGTACATCAGCGGCTGCCAGGTCAAGCTGAGCTGCATGAATCTTGATTCCGCTGGTCTTGCCCTTCGTCTTTCGGCCCTGATCTCTGGTGTTGAATTCTTCGCGTCTCTGGTGAAGATCCAGCATGAAACTGTCGAAACGGACTTTGAGACCCGTTGCAGAAACGCCGCTGTCAGAAGCATCTTCAACGTCCTTATGCTTGTAGATGTGACTGATAAACAGCGGTGCTAACAGCAAATTATACTTGATGGTCGATAGATGCTTGCCGAACTTCTTACTGTTCCGCTCTCTTCCCGGCCACAGCGACCCTTGACGGATCGGCAAGGCCATCGCGCCACCAAAGAGAGACCACCATGCAAAGAAGTGAGTGAAGAAACGGGGAGTGCAGTGCACAGTGTTGTAGCTCCGGGACGACTCGGGGTTTGAAGACATCCAATCGCGGTCGACGGGTGCTCGGACAGCAATCGAAAGATGGATATGTGAACTTCGGAATCCACGGAAGGCATCGTACGGCTGATCTTCGGGTTTGACATGGTGAGGAGCACGCAGCACGACGTCGTAGTGCGGTCTGAAGTCGAAACTTCGTTTGCCCTCCACAATTGCTCGCTCAAACACGAGTCCAGCCATCCACTGCACCTTGCCAGAAAGTTTCATGACGACCTTCTTGAAGGAAGCGCCAGACTTATAGCTGTCTTCGCTCATTAAACTATCGTCTTCGCCCGTGCGTCGAGCAGCCTCCCGGACCTGGTGGCTGTAGTCTGGAATGGCAAGCACATACTCGCCAGAGTCGACAGTCATGAAGCGCTTGGGGTTGTCGTCAGCATTGATGTTCCACTTGACGTCGTTGCGCCAGCACATGATAAATCCTGCGCCGTTGCCCGTCACGCAGTAAGGATCGCGCGTGCCCTTCAGTGCCAGATGCATATCGCCGTCACCTCTCCAGGCGACGTGTATCCTGGAGTGGAAATTGAGCCGAATCTTGTCCCAAAATCCGACTCTTTCGGATGGGTCAACCTGCGGCTTGGTGAAGGACTCAATGCCCATCATCATATCTTGTATGGCTGGTTGGTACGCTGGGCCCCACGTTATTCTTGTGGGCAAAGCCGTGTTGATGTCGATTCTCATGTTCGAGTAGGACTTGACGGGTCCGATAGTCCGCCGGACGTCGATGGCAAAACCGCCCTCGCTTGCACCCCCAGGCTCGTGGCTTCGCGGCGGTACAATGTTGACCTTGATACGGCGGGTTGTTTCCATACCACGATACTCTTCCGCGATGACAAAGTTTGTCTTTAATGACATTGCAGGTAACCTCGTGGATTGGCCTGCCTTCAGGCTCGGAATGTGAATGAGCGGGAGCGGGTAATCTCGTAATGAAATCCTCGCCTCACTAAGGTCGATCGAGACATGCATGGGAACCAACAGGCCGTATTTCATGTCCTTGGGCATTCCCTTTCCAACGGAATGGATGAAATCCGGCAGGTCCTTCATAGCGAAGGTAGGTTTATCGATGACGAACTGGAGATCGGTGATGAGGGCAGACATCAGTGCTGGCCTCTGGGGCACCTCAAGGATGTTTTCAGTGTCCTCCAAGTCGTCAGGCAGCTGATCGGGACCCCAGAACATGCCACGAATCTCCTTCATGCCGTTCTTCGCCATGGAGTAGAATCGGTCGATGCGCTTCTTCCAGCTCTGCGCGTTGTACGCATCCAACTTCTCTCTTGCCTCTTGCTCGGCAATCTTGGATGATCCGGTGATACCCAGACCACCTCCATCGGGGTCGTACCGCGGCGCTCTACCTCGAGACTGGCTTTCGCTTCCACGTCTCCGCCCATCTGCACTTTGACTTCTTGCCCACGAGGCGCCGTTGTTCTGACGCCCTCTGTGGAATAGAGAACGGGCTCGGAGTTTTCCAGATTCTTTCCTTGACTCTTCCTCGCGAACCTTCTTCCTCTTGACCTCGAAAGCCTCTTCACGTGCAAGACGTTGCATTTGTTCGATCCGGCCTGCACGGTAGATCATTCCCAGCTTCCACTCAAAAGCGCCATCTTCCAGTTCAAAGAGCAAAGAACGTGTTCTGACCGAGACCTTGGGGACGTTTTTCGGGCCTCCAGGGACCTTGTCAAGAATGTACTCGTTGGTCCCTGTCTTGAAGCGGTGGTGGAGCTGCTTGATCGACTTGAGTGTATTGATGACATTGTCAGAGATCTTATTGACCTGAACCTCATGCGGCACTGCAAATCGTATGGCGTCGGAGTTGATGTCGATCATCTTGTCCTCCTGGAATCCGCCGCTGGTAAGCTTGCGCCGGGATGTCCTCCAGTCGATGCGTCCGCCCTTGATGCTGACCATTCTAGCCCATGTTGATCGCATTCTCGGCGGTTGGACGTAAACGCGAATCAGCTTCGAAGCCAGATGTGGGGCTGACCATCTGTGTCGACCAGCTTCCACGCCGTACACCTGAAGCATCACTTGAGGGTCATTTGGAAGCTCGGCCTTGACTTGAACCAGAGCTGCCTTGATGTCAATGGCCACGAGCTCCGGAGTGATAGTCGAAAAGTCACTCATGTCGACAAACGGCGACTCTGGTGACATTGGAGGAGACAGAAGATCGCTCCCCTCTCTTCTTGGCGTCGTTGGCGACATCATTGGCGAAGTAACATCTTGTCCCGATCTCATAAACGCCTTCTTAAGGATCATGATGGCCACTCCGACAGAGTAGTGCCGGAAGAGAGAGTACTGCAAAAGGACTGTTCGCATGCCGGCGTGGATGTGGAAGACTGGGCCCTGCTGATCGCTGAGAGCCTGGAAGGCAACCTCGAAGCGAGGCATGTTGACGAACGGCTCCAGTTCCACCCGGTCCTCTGATTCGACAATGTAGGCTTCCAGACCTCGCACATGAATGGCAACTCTGCGTCCATCTCCTGGGTTTTGCTGCTTCTTCCTCGGTGCAGGGGAAACCGGATGCTTGAGGAGATCCGAGTCGGGGTGGACAGTACGGCTGTTAGCCCTACGCCTGGATGGCCGACGTTGAAGTCCGCCGTCGAGTCTTTGCGCCCGGTACTCCGCCGAGAACTCATCGAGCTGGATGGACACGCCGCGCGTGTCATCTGAGATATCCTCGTCGATGCCAGCGACTTCCACGCTGAAATCAGATGCTTGCAGTTGAAATTGCAGCAACCAAGATGGCATTGCGCGAAGGAAGTTTTGTGGTGGCTTGCTTGAAGTTCTTGAAGTAAATCGCTTCTCAGACTCGACATTCATTCTCAGCTGCCGCACAATCTGTCTAAGACCATCGGTGATCTCGGGTCGCACCATCTTGATGGCAAATGTTTGTAGGTTACCTGATGCAACAACGTGAACATCAGGTGTCGCACTGAGTTGCACCTTAAGCTCGAAGGACTCGGTTTGAATGAGGTCGAATCGGTTACTCGATGACGTCTGGTAGTATAACTCATGTGACTGTATCCTCATCGTTGAGGCTAGTGAATAATGCAAGTCCTCGACAGTAGAATGAAATGATTCCATGTCAAGTGAAATCGATGAGATTGAAGATATGATCAAGTCAAAATCGTCGGGAGCCGCGTGCTGGTCGACTGCTGGCAGCGCGACTCGAAGAACGGGCTCGTGCATTGTAAACTTGATGTTGGCTTTTGGCAGTAATCGTGATATGAGTACGTGCCGTGGCTGACGGTCCCCGCGGTGCCTTTTGGGTTTTGGTTGAAGCATAGCGACGAGGATTGGAAGGTGACGCGGGTCGAGATCCACCGATGGCGATGTCACTACGGAGTTGGCGAAGAGGATGTTGGCATTCCTCTCCTCGGCGCCCACGTCCTGTGCCATCTCGACTGTCTTGGACGGCAGGGTCGTCTTGACTGTGGTTGTCGCCATAGGAATGTACAACAGTCTCTCAGGCTTCCCGTCGCCGTCGTCCAGGCCAATAGATATGGACAGCGCTGCGGCGAGAGCCTCATGGGCGATGTCCTTGGACGGAAAGTACATCCTGTGAGACGGCGATTTGGGATCTAGGCGATGCAGATCGATGCCGACCTCCTTCATAGAGGCATTGAGCAAGATGGGCTTGGCGTTTGGCTTTACCGTCTCCACCTTCTTCGTCATGCCAACAAAGCTCACCGCGAATTGGACCTCCTTAACGCCTCTCAGGATGGAGCTGATGAATTCTTTCGAGTCGGACACGGTCTGAATCAACTCTTGGTGCGTGCTGCCCGGCTGAGCAACCTCGTGGATCACCTTCTCCATGAAAATGTCGGCCGGCTCCTCCAACGACGGCGTGCGGGCCGCCGACTTGCACTCCTTCAGTCGGTCGGCGCATAAACGAACCTCGTCGTAGGGAATGTGGACACGGCCCAGCTTCAGAGCAATGGCTGCATCTCGTAGTCCATCCAGCGCCTCATACAAAAACCCATGAATGTTCAACGTCGCATTATCGAGAATTTCGAGAGACTCCTTGCCTTCTGGTGTAAACAAAACGCTACGTAGCGTCATCATCCACTCTGCCTGTCGTTGCTTGTTCTTGGTCTTGTCGTTTCGAGACTGAAAAAAGAAACGAGCGCGGTCGACCATCTTGCGCCGTGTGTCGACAGCCACGGTCAAGCTTCCGAACTGCACATCGCCCACGTCGACTACCTTGATGGTAGAGTTGGTAGCCACAACATCGACCATACGCAGCCAATTCAGCTTGCGGTGCGCCCTCTTTATCCTATCCTTGAGCTTCATGAGGTGTTTCCAGGTCTCGCTCCGGGGCGGGGGGCCGCCATTCCGTCGTATTAAAGGCACCTTCTGTTGTTCCGCCTGCTGTGTGTCGGAATCCTCCTCGGCATCGGTACTATCGGAATCGCCGGAGCTGTCCTCGCTCTTCTTCCCGTCAAGCTCGCGGATGTCGACGGTGACGACCAGCTCGCTGACCACAATGCTCAGCCATGTGGGCTGGGCGAAGGTCGGGCGGTGGACGTTGAGTCCCAACCCCCGAATCTCAATCTTGAATCCATCTCTCGGGGTATAAGCGAGTCGGCGGAGGGAGAAGTAGCCTATTCTCTGGATCGATACTCCGGTAAGGATGCGGACGACGGCGAAGAGAATGAAGGAGGAGAGGTAGAGGAGGACAATGACGCCGAAGATGAAAGTCGGGTTGAGCAGAGCCATAGTGAGCCCGCGGTCGATTCGCGCGATCGAAAGCTCGGTTCAGTATCTGTACCACCACCGCCGCAACTTTAGTCCAACTGCTCCCGGAACGGAGTGGGTATGGAGGGGGCAACGGAGGGACAAGACGGCGGACACGGAGGACAAAAAAAAAAGGAGGGTAACGTGCCTGGAGAGAACCAGATCTCTATGGAATCCCGCACGTTTACTTCCGCCTCCAACGATCCGAGCGCGCCATGTCGTGAGCCAGTCCTTGTGTGTGGGTGTTCGGGGTGCGTCTGCAGGAGTGGTTGATGATGTAAACTCCGCGGTTGCTCTCTTGCAGGAGCAGAGTTCCGGCGCCCAGGCGGTTGCAGTATTTGCCAAGGGATATAACGAGCTAGCTCGATCGTTTGGTCGGTCGGTCGCAGGGCGGGACGGCGGGGAGAAAAGAAGACAATCGGATCCCTTGGGAAGGTCGGAAGGGAGAGGGAGGGTAGAGGTTGCTGACCCCAAAAAATGGCGGCGATGCGATGAGGTGCGGTGCGGTGCGTTGCAGTGCGGAGAGTACTTTCCGTTGGGGAAAAAAAGACGACGTATCCGTATTGCGGTTTGTGTGGCAGTCCAGTCGGATGGCAAAGGGTTGGCTCAAAAAAGCCCAGCCCGGCGGGATCGGTGATTGATGCAGCTGCTGCAGAACGAGTGACGCAGCGCAGCCAGGAATTGTTGGATGGATTGGATTGGCAAAATGCGAGCGATGCCGTCTAAGCCCTTGTCCTCTCTCTTCTTGGTGACCTGCTCGGCACGACACTGACGCTGCCACACACCAACACGTATTCAGTACGGTAAGCCAAGGAGGTACTTGCTGCTTCAAATCCACCCTTGACAGGGAACCCGTCTGTCCCAGCTGGCTGTCAATGTCTTGTCGATACGATTAATTGATGAACGATAACGGGCGGGTTGCTAGCCAGCAAAACAACGCGGCCTTCTTTTTTCCCGTTTCAATAGCAACAAATAGTAGAAGCCAAGAGGGGATTGGTAAGGTAAGACAAGACTGACTGACTGTCCAAACTTGGAGAGTTGGAGCCAAGACAAGGAAGGGACAGAACAGGAGAAGCTGCGTCGCGTCGGTGTGGTGCATGCAGTGAGTGCAGGGCGACGGGAACAGGGCGGCCTGGCCTGGTCTGGTTTGGTCTGGTCTGGTCAGGTTCGCTCACTCTCGCAAAGGTTTAAGGAGGCGGACGGAGCGGCGGAATCCAGGAACAGGGCACTTGGGATTGACGGGTGGTGGAAATGAACATCACCAAGTCCACTCTCGCCAGGGGTGCTCCAGTCGCGGTACTTCTGACATCACCCGTGCATCACCGCGCAGCAAGTACCGCCACGGTGTCACCAGCGAAAGAGACGATGGCATTCACCACTTCCTCTAAAATTCCCACCCCCAGAGATGGTCCTCGCTTGCCGGCTAGTTCCGGCTGCTACGGCACCTCATTGGATCGCTGACTGTTCAATGTGGATCCCTCATCCCGGCTCACTGAGTGCGAGAAGTACGTATCCTCTTCCCCCAAGGTAGGTACAGCACCACCTGTCCGGCGCGGCTTCATGTCGCCGCCTCAGATTTATTATCAATTGCGTGCATCCCATCGCTGCATCAGAGGGCCGTGCATCGCGGACTCAATGCGCTCCTGCATTGGTTGGGACGCCCTGGCGTCGAAGCTAGGGCTGCTCCTCATCCTTAGCACGTGCAGCAAGCGCCTCCAATCTCGAGCGTCCGTCATATCGGACGCCGACTGAGCCAGCCTCGGACGGGGAGCCTCGGGCCAGGATGAGCCGTCTGAACCAAGATCTTGCTCTTCTGGTTGAGTTGAGATAAGCACTTTACTTAAGAGGGCACGTATGCGCAAGGACCTTACAACGGCCAGTCCCAGCTCGTTGGTATTGATGAAGAAGCAATGTGTTCCAGCCTCCTCGTGGTCTACAAGGATCGACCTCAGCAATATCCAAGAAGTCCCAGGAACTGATGCTGATCGCGGTTGCCAAGCCATCTCGATCATCCATGTATTTGACTACGTGTATGCAACCCGGAACTCATTCCATCCGCTCGTGGTCCACCGGCCCATCGGAGAATTGAGCGGCAAGGACCAACTACAGTGACAGCGAAACACGTGGTGAATCGCAGCCGTTCGCCGAGTCATGCTTGTTTATCCTGCAGGACCATGTCTACAGCATTGATTTCACGTTATGTCACGCAGAGAACACTTGTCGGCCTGTTGTCATTCAGAGTAAGCTGGTTAAATAGGTAGATATTCGGTATCTCAGCACAACGAGGTCATTTAAGTCCTTCAATATCGCAGCACAGGCGGTTTCTGGCATTGCTCCCAGAACTGTCAAGCTCGCTAGAGGCACAATCTCTTCCAACTAGCCACGACCGCAAAATTGGCCCCTTTAAGTGAGAGTAGAGATGGCTAATGGATTCATGGGCCGGTGTAGAATGAGGGGGAGCCACTGTCCTCCTTTACGGTGAACTCTTGCATAATTGAACCCGACCTCAAGCGCCCACTCATCGCAGAGTGTCATTGTTTCTCCGATATAAGGCGCTTTGCTCACGGCGCGCTGCATGAGCTGCATAATCTCGTTTCTTCCATCAATTTTCAATTTGTCCTGGTAGACTTCCGAGCAAACGTGTCCCCAGTAAACCTCTGGGGCCCATAGGATAATGAATACCAACAGTCTGTTGTCTTCTCGATTTCTCATTGTAACAGTGTTGGTCCAGACACGGCAGCGAACCATATTTTCGTGGACTAAGGCATCCAGGGTGTGTTCCATGTTCTCCCAATACGGTTGTATTATCCAGCTTTCCATCGGATTGTCCAAGGGGAAAAGTATGCAATGAACGTGTGTAAGCGTAGGTCCCGGCAAGGTATATGATGGTATATGATACCGTTGAGCGGACCACCGAGGAATGGAAATAGAGGCCGGCTGGGCAGGAAAGTATTGACGCGGAACACCAATCGTGTCACGAGAATTGTGCCGAGAGAAAGTCCCAGTCGACACAGAGGCAGACAGCGGAACGCATATTGCAACGTCTGGCAGTCTCTCATTTGTGCATTTCAGGATCCCATAATATGTTTCCTGACTCTGGATAAGTGGAAGAGCTATGTTGAGCCCAAGGTTGGTCATGGCAAATTCTCTGTGGCGTGGCTGAGCTTGCTGCTCATCAGATAAGTCTCTCACAAGGTTGTCGCACCGTGAAAAGGCCGAAGGAAAAGGCGCCAGTATTGAGACAGAGTGGTTGCCGCCATAATAGGGTACTGGAAGCGTTGGAGGCCAGTCCCATGCAAGAATGCTTTGATCGGTAGAAATCTTGATGATTTCTTCTTGGAGTCTTCGAAACGCATCATTCCCTTCACCGTATAAGAGAGGCATGTTGATGTCGAAAAGCCCTATGAGGCAGTAAGCCATGTCTTCCGATCGTGTTGTCTTCCTTGACGATGCCCATGACATCTTCCGAGCAACACATGCATCCCTGATCGGTGCTCGACCGCAAAGTGTATCCGGATCTATGCCAGTGACTCTGCTAATCTCTCCGCAAAGCATGACTTTCGTGCCCAGGTATTCCCACGCCGCGTCGAAGAATTCCACATGTTGAGGCGCGAGAAGCTCTTGCAGCGTCCAGCCTCTGGAAAACCAGCGACATGTAGACATGTTGTCGGTATGTGTTCCCGCCTGGAAGTCTTCCAAATAAACAAGGCAAGCCTTAGAGGTTTCATACCAGGCAAACATGGAATTGATAGCTTCGGACAGCTCAGCGCTGCTCTTCTTGTCGATGCAGTTGGTGTCAACCCAAATGTAATCATAACCTTTTTGACGGGCGATTAGGCACGCGTTTTCGATTTTCTTGAAGCCGCCCTTGGCCTCAATCTGAGCCTTCCTGGACGGGCTGCCTTCTTCCCACTCCAACCATTCTTGCAGGGTAACCTCCTCCTTGCCCCATGTATGAGAGAGAATGGAGTAGGCGGGGCGTTCTGAGTCAAAAGACTCGTGAAGATGGAGGGTTCGTGTGTCGATGAGTCTCATGGTGAAGGTGTGGTTAAGATGATGCAGTACCAACAAGCGGAGGGTGCAGAGAGGAAGTTGGGAAAACGATCAGGCTGTGTCACTCACGAAGTTTGGCCTTCGTGGCCAGGTGGCCGATTAGGTCGCGTCAACTTTGTCCAATCATGATTGCAGTCCCATTCTGCATCGGTAAGCTTGGCTGGGAGATTGTTCAGCACTGCTGCCCATGCGGCGCGGTTGGGTTGTACCTCCCCACAGGAGGGAAGAAGATCAGGCTCGCCGTTCCAAATAGCCTGCGTATATATCATTATAGTCGACCGCTTGTTTTGACCGCCCCTGCCTATGAAACTACTGGTAGTTTTGTCAGTATGATCGTCGTCATCACCGTAGTCATGATGACTCTTCTGCTGACAGCATCGGCGTCAGTGGCGGGTTAAAGCATGCATAATATGAATGTTATTCGAGATGTTGTACATGTATTGTTACAGTCTAAATGGTTGGGTATTATGTACGCAGATGAACCGACTGCACCTAGGCCTTAGGACTTGATGGCTTCGATGGAGGCTCTGCTGCCTTAGCAGCCCGCAGCTCGGCAATCTTGTCGTCAATGAGGGCAATCTCGGCATCAATCTTGAGCATTTTCTCGTCAAGCATGTCGCGGTACTCGTCATCCGACAGCTTCTTCAGCGGACTCCAACTTGATTCGAAGAAGCTCTTCTTCTCCTTGGCATCTGGCGACACACGTTGCGTCCTGTTGACGATGGCCTGGCCTGCCCCGCCAACTATTGAGAACACGATGATACCGGGAATAATGTTCTTCGGGCCGCCTGGTAGAGATTAGGGAATTCCTCACAATCAAAAGATGTCACTCACGGATGAGACCGCCGACCATGCCAGCAGTACCTCCAGCAACAGCACTTGCTTTGACCTTGGATGAGTCGGATAGTTGACCTTCACGGCCGAGGTAGTTCAAAGCTACTGACCTAGAGACTAAGAGTTGATTAGCATGTGGACTTGAGGAATGCGACAGGAATACTCACGCCAGTAACTGGAGCCGAGGGCAAACCATTGGATGCCTGATGCTATCGCAAACAGGGCTGGGGTTGAGTCGCGAATGATACCAGCAGCAATACCACTGAACAGACCAATGGACCCTTGGAATTACAAGTTAGCGAATACTTCATAGTGTGGTTCACCACTCAGATGAGAACCTACCAGTCAGGGCGCCAACTTTCAAGGGCGGTCCCATGAGGTCGACAAGCTCTGGGGGCAGCAGCCCACGGCGCTGACGCTGCCACCGCCTCTCCTTCACATCGTCTTGCGCGTCATCTGCCATATCGATTTTGGCGGCAGGTTGCAGGAAGCCAGGGCCCGGACATCCAGCGACAACGCAATGCAGGGGACGACGCGACGAGTGTTCTGGAAGCTTTCCCCACGCAGATATCGATTATGCAGCAAACGAGGAGATGACAAACAAGCGAGGGGCCGTTTCTAAATGTTTCGGTGCGGCTCAAAACGTTTTTAACCGTGCACTCCGGATAGATGCAAGAGCCGGCCGACGTTGTGGCCCAAGCACTTCCCCAGCAGTGCTGCAGCAGACAGCGAAGCGCTGGAGTGAGGTCGACCGCAGGCTTCCCCTCCCCCCCAAGACTCCGGTTGCCCCTCTCACAGCAGGCGGATTGTTCAATCACGGGTTTGCCCGGCTATGATGGTCCGTGCTTCTTTGGCGGGGCGCTAGGTAAAAAAGCTGCGCTAAGCCGCAGCGGGGCTAGTGCCTCCCACCTCCTGGCCACTGTCGAGAAAATTGTCCAACCCTCACAAACTTTCGACCACCCTTTCTGCGCGGGTAAAACTTCACCTTTCTCCGGAAGACTACCGCCTCAGCATACCATATAAGCTGGGCCATATCTAGTCTGCCGCGCATTCCTGACGCAAATCGCCAATCGACACTCTCGACTCCGGCGCACGAGATCCTCCCTCCCACGGCGGCATCTCGACCTGCAGAATATCCCTCGGATATCCAGCCTCCGCACCACCACCAACACCCCTTGCGAACAGCCGCCTCGTTCGGCTACCACCATTCCCCCGCCTCGCGCCTCGATCTGAATCGTTGCGCGAAGCCCCCTCAACACCGCAATCATGGGTGAGCTACCCTTCGTCGACGACCGTCGTGTCGCCTCAGACCCGTGCTGGCGCTAACTCGTCATGTCATCATAGCTCCCAAGAAGAAGGAACAGCAGAAGATGTCGCTTGGCGACTTCCTGCAAGACCAAAGTCAGTCGCAACCCCTCGACAAAATTTTATCCCGTTCTCCGAACCCCGAAGCATCCCACAACCCTTCGAACAACCGATTCACCGCGCAGATTATGGACACGAAATACTGACATTGTGCAGGCTACGGAGGATCGTGGGCAGATGAGGTCGAGGATACTTTCTGTGAGTTTTTTTCTTTCGGGCGCCAACCACATGCAGCAGACAGTCTCGCTAACCTTTATGCAGCCGGTATGCGACAGCTCCCCGTCTCAGCCTTGCACTCTAAGGCTTTCCGTCCACTGACATGTGTTTGCAGGCACTCAGGCACTTCCTCCTCCTGAGCGGGCTGGCTACCGTCCCTCCGGAGGTGGTTGGGGCAGCGGCGGCGGCGATCGCCCTGAGCGCAGTGAGTTTTTATTCCAACTGCATCTACGTCATTCAACCCACATGCTAATGATATTGTAGGGGACTACGGCGGCTACTCCTCCATCCGCGAGAACCTCCCCCAGACTCTCCCCGACAAGCCCCCCTATACCGCTCACCTGGGCAACCTTTCCTACGATGCCACCGTCGAGACCGTCACCGAGTTCTTTGAGGGATGCAACATCGTTAACGTCCGCATCATCGAGGACCGCGAGCAGCAGCGTCCCAAGGGTTTCGCCTACGCCGAGTTCCAGGACCTCGAGGGCTTGAAGCAGGCTTTGACTCTGGACGGCCAGTCTTTCCAGGGCCGTGTCATCAGAATCAAGGTTGCCGATCCTCGTAAGCATGCCCACGCGACGACACAAATATCTCGACCGTTGCTAACACATATTTAGCCCGTGGTGGCGACCGCGGTGAGTCTACTCGCGACTTCGGCGACTGGACCCGCAAGGGCCCCCTCCCTGACCTCCCCGGCCGTGGTGGAAGCGACCGCCGTGGCTCCGAATTTGGCGAGCGCCGTGCCCCGCGTGAGCCCCGCGAGCCCCGCGAGGATGACGGCAAGACCCGTGACTTCGGCAACTGGGAGCGTAGAGGCCCCCTCTCTCCCCTTCCCAAGGAGGAGCGCGGTTCCCGCGAGGGCAGCCGTCCCCGCACCAACGATGGACCTCGCGAGTTCCGCAACCGTCACCAGTCTCCCGCTGCTTGGGGAGAGGGTCAGCAACCCCGCCAGGACTCTCGTCCCCCCCGCCCCGAGCGTACCCCTACCGCCGCCGAGCAGGACAACCAGTGGAGATCCAAGATGCGTCCTGACGCGGCTGTCAAGTCCGGTAGCCAGTCTCGCGATGGCAGCGAGGCCCCGTCCTCCCCCGCCGCTCCCCCTGCTGCCCCTGTTGGCCGCCCTAGGCTGAACCTCGCCAAGCGCACCGTTTCCGAAGCCCCCGATGTTCTCTCCCCTTCCGGCACTGACTCCAAGGCCAGCCCCTTCGGTGCCGCCCGTCCTATCGACACCGCCGCGAAGGAGCGTGAGATCGAGGAGAAGAAGCAGCAGCAGGCGAAGGAGAAGAAGGAAGCCGATGAGAAGGCCAAGGAAGAGCGCCGTCTGGCCAAGGAGGCTGCTGCCAAGGAGGCTGCTGAGAAGGCCGAACAGGAGGCTAAGGCCGCGGAGGAGGCTGCCCAGGCTGCCGAGGAGGCTCCCGAGGCCGCAAAGGAGGAAGAGAGCAAGGAGAACGGTGCCTCTGACGAGCAGAAGGTTCCTATCCGATCAAAGGAGCCCAAGGAGCCCCGCGAGGCGGCCAAGACCTCCCGTGCCGCTGAGGCCAGCAGCTGGAGATCGGCGTCTTCTGGAGGTGCCCGTGGTGCTCCCACTGGACCCCGTGGTGGTCGTGGCGGTGCCGGTCCCCGCGGCGGCCGTTTCGACAACGCCCGCGACAACGCCCGCCCCCCGCGCTCCAACGGCGGCCCTGCTGCTCGTGAGCCCTCCACCCCCGCCGCCGACGGCGAGGCCCCCGTTGAGGAGGACGGTTGGACTACGGTTCCCAACAAGAACCGGCGCAACGTTGGCCCTCGCGGCACTGCCTAGAGGGCTTATGCGCCTCCCACTATCCTTCAGCGTCCAGTTGGACATGATGGGGCAAAGGCCGCATTCATTGCGGATAAGCTGCGCCCAATTGTCTGCATGCCGGGCCTAGACGAGTTTCCTCGTCACATATACCCAGATGACTCGTACGATTCTGACGAACGACTTCACGCCATGAACCGCATCATCGGAGCTTGAGGGGGGCCACGATCTTCCACTTTTTCCTGATATTTTGCTCTTCTCCCCCGCGAAGAAAGAAACCTGGCCCATCCGGATTGCTGAAGGAGAAAACCAAACACTTTCCTTTTCACTCTCACACACTCAGCACCCTCGACGGTCCTTGCTCGGATTGCCTCCCCTCGAGGCAACACAAAAGAACAGTCTCCTCGACTCTCAACGACTGGAGAAGGCGCGCAGCTCGCACGCATTCATCGGAGTTTGCGAAGTGGTTACAAAAAATAAGGGCTCATGGATGTTGGAAGGGAAAGGGGTGTCATGACCAAATGTCTTTTTTTTCGTCGTATCTTTTTCTCCTTTGTTGTCTCGTTTCCCCCTTCTTGCTGTCGCGCTCAGAAAAGTTCGGCCTATGGGTTTTTTCCTCTCTCGACTCGCCAGCAAATCCTCGATCCGACAAGGGATTTTCTGCTCCTAGTGACATTAAAAAAGAAGGAGCATTAGGGAATCACAAATCACAAACACCAGTTAAAACTACTCCTCTCTCTCGCCGCCTTCCTCAGATCCTCCGAATATCTCTTGTCTCGGCTCCGACCCCCTCCTGATGCAGTGCTACGAATAGAGCTTCCTTCGAATTCTTACCAGACACGCACGCTTATGAGTCCTTTTCCCCTGTTCTTTAAAACGGTTGCCCACTCTCCCCTCCACCCCCTTTTCTTGTCTCCTTCCTTCGATACCACAAATTCAGTAAGCTTGTGTTTTTGAAGGCGGAGACGTTTATGTCTCGCCCCATGCTTTCCAAGTTTTCTTTTACCAGCTGACGATTTGAGAAAGACTGCACGAAGAACACGATGAGCGGGGAAAATTCGTTGGTGTTTAATGTTTTTCCCTTCTGAAGTGACGAGAATGATCGGACGAAGGGGTTTGCGAGAAGGAATACGGGAGATGGGCCTTTGCTGGACGATGCGAAATAGATGATAGTGTTGAATGGGAATACAAAAAGTTGCAAATTTAAAACCGTGAACTTCCTTGGTGCCTCTGGGGTTGCAAGGTGTGATGATACATATCGTTCATAAATTCTATTCTCTGTGCTTTCAATTTCTTTTACAACGCCTATACTCTTGTCTCTCGCTACCTCTTCAGCGTCTTCTGCTTCTCCGCATCACGCGCCACGTTCCTGCCCTCGACCAACAAGCCCTTCTTCCTGCGCACGCCGTCCATGTACCGCTTGGCAACGTTCTCCTTGTCGGCCAGCTCACCGAGGTCCTCGAGGTCGTCCTCGGTGAAGGGCACCCAGAAGGGGTCCTCGTCGAGGACCTCGTAGCCGGCGAAGATGAGCTGCGGCTGGGCGGCGCCGCTGGTGCGCTTGCGCATCTCGTCGGCGAAGCCGAAAGACTCGGCGACGGGGAGGACGGACTGGATGGTGAAGAAGGGGGTGCCCTCCTTCATGGCCTCGGAGAGGACGCGGCCGCGGCGGCGGGTGAGGACGTCGTAGACGCGGCCGAGGACCTCGGTGGAGGCCTGGATCTCGACGGAGTACATGGCGAGCATGAGGCGCGGGGACCAGTCGAGCATGCCGGAGCGGAGGGAGGCGGAGAAGGTCTTGATGATCTCGCCCGTGAGGCGGGGGAGGCGGTCGCGGGCGAGCGGGTTGGGGTCGTCGTCGGTGGTGTGGATGGTCACGTCCTCGAGGAAGACGGCGATGCCCTGGACGGGCTCGTGGCAGAGGGGCCCCTGGGCGGTGGCGAGCTGGAAGGCGTAGGGGATCTTGTCGGCGACGTGGGAAGGACGCAGGGCCTCGTCTGCGAGCGGGGCGGAGGGAGCGTCGGGGTTGGCGTCGGTGCCGGCGGCGGCGGAGGAGAAGATCTTGGAGAGGAGGCCGTCCTTGGTGGAGTCGATGAGGAGGTTGGGACCGGTGCGGCGGGGTCCGAAGGCTGCGATGCGGTCGATTGTGGACTTGAAGGGCTCGCGGTGGCGGCCTGTCTCGAGGGCCTTTTGGAGCTTCTGCTTGAACTCGTCGAGGGACATTGTCTTTGCTGCGGAGAGGTCGGTGTCGGCCTCGATCTTGTCCTCTGCGGCAGCGGCTTCGGGCTCGTTGGAGGCGGCGGCCTTGCGGTCCGAGTACATGCGCTTGATGACGTCGCTGTTCTTGAGGAGGAAGTCGGTCACGTCGGCGGGGAGGGGGCGGACCTGGATGCGGACGGAGACTTGCTTGGAGGACGTGGTGCCGACGACGACGCCGCGGCCGAGGTCCTTGTTGGCGGGCGGGCGCATCTCCTCGGCGCGGACGATGGTCTCGCGGTAGGGCACGATGGGGGCGCCGGCCTGGATGTCGCAGCGGGCGAAGCGCTCCTTGAGGTCCGTCAGGCAGCGCTCGAGGTGCAGCTCGCCGGCAGTGAGGATGACGTGCTCGCCGGAGCTGAGCTGCTCGTACTCGGCGCACGGGTCGGACTGGACGAGCAGGCGCAGGCCGTGGATCATCTTGTCGAGGTCGGCGGGGTTGACGGGCTCGAGGGCGACGCGGACGATGGGCTTGCCGAGGGTGGCCACGCCGGCGAGGTTGACGGCGCCGTCAAGGGTGCTGCAGAGCGTGCCGTTCTTGAGGAGGTGGCCCTCGAGGCCGCCAATGCCGAAGACGACGCCAGCGGGGACGGATTCGAGCGCCTCGAGCTGGCGGCCCATGAGCATGTACAGCGCGGTGACGGTGATTTGGACCGGTTTGGGCTCGGCGTCCGGGTTGGCGGGGGAGTATTTGGGCGGGATGACCCAGAGGGAGTCGCCAACGGTGAGTGTGCCGGAGTACATGCGCGCGAAGCCGATTAGGTGCTCCGGGTCGACCTCCTTCTCCTCGTTCTCCGGGGTGTAGTCATCGAGGTTGACCTCTTCCAGCGCTTTCGTGAGATCGTTGACGCCGTTTTGAGCGTTTGTAGCTGCAGCCTGGGCGCGTGCTGCTTCTGCGCGCTTCTTGCGGGCGAGCTCGCGGGCTTCGTCGGCGGAGAGCTGGCCGCGGCGCTTGTTCTGAGGCAGTTCGGACTCGGGGATGGAGACCATCTTGGAAACGTACGCTACCACAGGGTCCTCCTTGGCAGTCTTGAACGAAACCATGGCGGACTTGATCTTCTCGTTGATGGCCTCGGCGCCAGGGACGTCCTCCAGCATCTCTGGAAGTCTTTCCGCTTGCGCGGCGGGCGGCGATGGGAGCGACTCCACGACAGAGACGAGCAGAGCCGTGGATAGTGGCAGCCAGGAGGCAAAGACCGTCGTCAGAAGCAGTCTTGGGTCTCTAGCACGCATGATGTGCGGCGGGATGCTGAGCCCCAGCGACTTCGTAATCTTCTCCAACAGCACCGGATCCCCCTTGCCGTGATCACCGCCGACGGTCGCCTGGTAAACCGTCCAGATGGGCTCCAAGACCAACTGAACGAACATGGGCTTCAGATTTCTCCCCTTAAGATGCTTCTGGCCCAGGATCTTCTTCGTCTTGGGATCGAGGTAGAAGCTGCCCCACAGGACCTTCTCCATGACATCCCTCTTGATGCCCAGCTTCTTCTGGTACAGGCCCGCAAACTGCCGGACCGTGAACGCCCAGCCGTCGATGGCGCTGCTGAAGATGACGTTGTTCTTCTCCGGCGCAAAGTAGAGATCCTCGTCGTCCCGCTCCTCGAACTGCAGCTCGCCCGACTCGGTCATCTGCTCGGCCCCGGTGTCCTTGGACGACGCCGCCTGCACGCGCTCGTCCATGCGCTCCCTCCAGTTCAGGTCCTCCTCCATCCGCTCGCCCTGGAAGAAGCTGCCGAGCACCGCGTTGACCTGCTCGAGGATCTTGCTGAGGTGGGTGTAGGCCTCGCCGGGCGACATCTTGAGCTCCGTGACGAGGCGGTCGATCTTGTTGATGACGAGCAGCGGCTTGAGCTTCTCGGTCCAGGTCTGCCGCAGCACGGTGACGGTCTGGCTGCAGACGCCCTCGACGGCGTCGACTAGCACGACGGCGCCGTCGCACAGGCGCGAGGCCGTGGACACCTCGCTGCTGAAGTCGATGTGGCCCGGCGAGTCGATGAGGTTGATGAGGTACTCCTTGGCCTCCGGGTCCGCGTCCGGGGCCGAGCGGCGGAGCATAGAGAAGTAGAGGGAGATGGCGGAGGACTCCATGGTGATGCCGCGGAGCTGCTCGTCCGGGCGGGAGTCGAGGTAGCGGATCTTGCCGGCGAGCTTGGGTGAGATGATGCCGTTCGTGGCAAGGAGGGCGTCTGTGAGGGAGGTTTTGCCATGGTCGACGTGCGCCAGGATGCAGATCTGTGTCAAGGGTCAGCCATGAAGAGGTTCACGAAGACCGCGTCCAAAGGGATTTGACGTACATTACGGACGTCGGCCGCATGCCTTTGCAGGCTGGCCAGCTTCTCGGGTGTGACTACGGGCATTTTGGGCGGTAGTTATTTGAGAAAAGTGAGGTACGGAAGTGAGGTTGAAGGTGGGGTTGGGGTATCAAAAAAGATCTATAGACAGAAAGCAATGCCGAGTGAATGAGACGAGACAGTGAAGTAAGAAGAATCGGGCGCCGTATGTATATGCCAACGTCGTGTGTACAAGCACCACGGTGAAAGTCAATGCGACTGGGCGTTGAGCAAGGATAGTCGTCCGGAGGGCAGTGATGATGAAATCCAGCGACTAATTGGTCCAGGCCCGTGACTAATAGGCCGCCGCAAAGAAACACAGCAGACACAGCTGATTCGCCACTTTTGATGTTCTCGAACGTGTGGCTGCACGGCACAGGACAAGATGACTCTTTTCTATCGTTGCTGCAGGCTCAGGTCAGGTAGTTGGTATGTGTGATGTGATATTGGAACGTATCAAGTCAAACTCAGCCCCCCTGCGATGGCCGATGAGTGATGTTGTACAGTGTATGTATCTAATGCAACTTTTTTTTCCTCGCCCGCCTTTGTCCTGGCGGATCTCCCGTCAGCAGTAACAGAGCACTGGTCACCGTTGGTTGCAATTACCTCAGCGCTGCCAAAGCCCGCCGCCCGAAATTTACCCCGCCGACCCCGCCAAAACACCGGATAAGCATCTTCGCCCCGCCTATGCATCATCCGAGCGCCATCGCTCTACCGAAGCGGTACCATTCGCTTAGGGTTTTTGGCACCTGGTCGTTTTTTCCCGTGAGTGAACGGCCACACACATCCCGCAAAGACAAGCGTATTGAGGGGGCATTTTGCTGAGGTTATCGCGAGCGGACATCAAATTTTGCCCACC